>JARHVA010001318.1:2702500-2922500 GCA_037957365.1 Torreya grandis
TTATAGATCATGTGATGCTAATATTAACATTATTTTCATTTTAGGATAACCTATATAATGAATCATATTCAATTCTAATTATACAAAATGTTTTATCATGATTAAGTTCTAATTGTTTGATGGCCATGGATATTCTATTAATCACTCAATTAAGTATGTACTTTCTCTTGGTAAATGCTCAAATGATGGATAAAAAATATTTAAATTTTGAGAGGCCTTTGATTGGTTCTATAATATTGATAGTGGATATTTAGCTTTTTTTTAGATCATTACTAAGGAATTAATGGGTCCCTATCCCTTTTAACATAGAAACATCAAAAGAAAAAAGTAGGTTTGGGTTAACATCTAGTAGTGTTGAGGCATAGGACCAACTTGAGAACAAAACTAGTTTTGAAATAAATAATACTTACTACTGAGAAGTTTGTATACATTAACCAAAATTTAACCCTTACTGTTTAAATTTTAACAAAAAGATCCAACTTAACAAACTTACTCCAAAATAACTAGCTCCACCATTTTTATATTATTGGGCAAAAGGATGCCCTTATTTGATGACTACTTGGACTCCTTAAATCCATCTATATGAAATTATTAAGCCTTTACTATGAGAGAAAATCCATTATTCATAATCTTTAATGCTTTCATCCCTCCATTTTGATTCTTAGCTTGTGTGAAAATCAAACATTTTTTAGCATGACTTGTTCCCTACCAAAGCTGATTTTTTCCTTTCCACCAAGGAAGAGATTTAAAAATTCCTCTTGTAACATTTTTACCCAACCACTTGATTGCCTTAACTCTTTTTGGAATACTCCTAAGATCTTGCCACTCCTCCAACCTAGGAATGGGTTTAAGTAATTCCTCAACATCTAGTAAGAAGATACCCTTCTACCTTGTATTCACTGACTGAATCGAATAAATTACATCTACTTCTTTTGAAAAATCAACAAGATCTAAAAATTAGAATTCCAATTTATGAAACATAGACAATGGGACAAATCCAAAATTATCTCTTATAAAAAATGGGAGCATTGGAAATTGCCCAAGAGGAAGGACTTTTAATTTTGACAAAAGCTCTAGTTTGTATTCTAGCCACACAAAGAATTCTACCATGGCCTGGAATTTCTTTCTATTTGACATGACCAAATAGATATTAATATAATTGAGAGAGGCCAATTCCAAATTTACCTTGACTCTTTTACTATCAGCCAAAATAGTCATTTCGAACACCTACTCAATTGCTTCAACCACCTCAACCAATAGAATCCAAAACACATTAAACAGATGCATTCTAGAGATGGAGCCAAAAAATCCCATTTCTCTACTCTTCACATGACCAAAGGCCAATGGCCAACCTATATATTTGATTCTAAAATTATCCATCCTTACAATGCTTCCATCCCAATGCTACCAAGCCTAGCACTAACACCCCAAAAAATAAACCTTCCTGCTATCATTACATGCACTAGATAATATTTAATAATAAATGCAAACACTTAAAATATTGTATAAGCCATAATGGGAAGGTAAGGCATGTCCACTCACTTAGAACTCAGGAATCTAGTGCCATCAAACTCCAATTCCACATGCTCACTAAAACATCAACCATAACATTTGGAGGACAAAAAAAAAGGAATGTTTGTCATTTTTTATTAATTTTCTATTTTTTAGTTTATTTTTCCTTTTTTTCCTTTTCTTTTTTTTAAAAAAAATTCCCACACTTTTTATAAAGCTATTATAAAATGTTTAAAAAAAATATATTTTATAATACAATATATAACATCTTTTTATTAATATTTTCAAAAATATCAATAAAACCAAAAATAACATGAAAAAGCGAGTTTCCTCTATATGACCATTCTGAATAGGCCCAAGGAACTTCAAACATTTTGATGGTGCTAAAAAAACTTCCTAAAAATAGTAACTTAAAACTCAATCTGATCAAAATCCCTATAATCTACCCAACTCTCATTGATATTATCCATTCTTTCTTCCATCCTCTGGTCTATTGCCATATTTGTTAGAAAGTTTGCCACTTTTATACTTTCCCAAAAACAATGTGAACAATTCCATTATTCAAAGGCTTCTAGTTTTGACCATATGATATCTAAAATATTAAAAATCTTATAGGATTTTTCCCTTTGATCAGATAAATCTTGAATTACCACCTATGAATCCCCTTCAATCTCCAAAAAAGAGATGCCATAATCTATTGCCATTTTAACACCTGATGCTAAAGTTTGTGCTTTAGCTTCATTATTGGTTCCATCAAAAATCTTAAAGGATAAGGCTCTTGTTAAGAATCCACTACAATATTTAATAACACAACCTACCCCAGAGGCTCCTGGATTGCTTCTACATTTCCCATCAAAATTTAGTTTGAACTAGCCTGGTTTAGGTGGGATCCAAATTGCATCCTTTCTATTTTTATTTACTTTCTTATCTACCATTGACCTCTTAATGGGAGGGATTTTAATATATTTCCATTTAACACACATATGCATATCCCATTGTGCTAGCAAACCTTTCTTTATTTGTAAATGAGAGGAAACAACTTCTGATATGGATAACTCCATATCTCTCAAAACAACATGCAGTGGGCACACTTTATCTTCAAAAATCCAAGCATTCCTTTCTTTACAAACCATCCAAATAAGAATATCTATACTACATTCTCCATAAACTAAATAAATAATTCTTCACCTCACCAATTGGATAGGAGGAAAAATCTTGATTGAGTGACTTTGGTCATGCCTAAAATCAATTAAACTTATTACAGAGCGAAATCAACATAACAGGCAAAAGAGCAATCATAGAGAAGGTGATTAGTTGATTCTTCTACTTATTTACAAAGACAACATCTAGAGGGGCTAATAAACCCAATATTCTTTAAGTGATCTTGTGTCAAAATATGACCATGGATTTCCAAGCAAGCAAGCATCCCTACTTTTTACAGACCGTTATTCCAACAGAGATAACTTTCCTAGCTTAAAGCATCATCTTTAGCTTCTACCATATGATATCCTAATCTAATTAAATAGAAACCTAATTTTGCTCTAATCTAGTGTAATTGATCATCTTAATTCTTGATAAATATTTTTCTATTATTGAGTCAAGGCTCAAGAGAAACAATTTCCTCTCAATGAACCAAAATATCATGCAAACATTTCTAGCTGCTAGCTAATTTACTAGATTAAGAGTCAAAAAACACATAGTATCTAGCTGATCTACCCCACTTATTTTCCAAAAAAACCTTAATTTTAATATCAAAAAACTCCTCTACCAAAGGATGATGGCCATTCAAAGAGTCCAACCAAAATTCCACCTTTCAACCATTATTAACTATCCAAGAAACATGATGAGCTATCACCAATCTACATTTCAACATAAAGTTCCAAATATGAGATCCTATGGGAGGATTCACAATTGAAACCATTCTTTCTAGTTAGACTAAATCCAAATACTTGGCTCTAAGAAGCTTACACCATAATTTGTCAAAATTTGAAACCATTTTCCATACTAGTTTAGCTCCCAAAGCTAAATTATGAACAGAAAGATCCTTAATACCCACCCATCCTTTCTATTTTCTTTTACATACACTCTCACATTTCATCAGGGGGATTTTTTAATATTTAACACAATGTTTCCAAAGAAAATCCCTCATAATTTTATTCATGGAATTAAAAATATGTTCAGGATGAGTGAGCATCGAGAAGCAATATGTCAGGAGAGCACTCAACACCACCTTAATAAGGGTAATTCTACCTACCAAATAAAACCATCTTCCTTTCTAAGAGCTAAGATGGGATTATAAACTTTTTAGTAGGTTATTCCATATATCTGTTAAACCAACTCCTTTCAAAAAAGGAACCCTTAGATATTTACTTGGGAGTTGCCAATTTTAAAGCCAAGAATCCTACTTAGATTTCTTTCAACCCTTTGTCTACAATTAACAAAGTAGATTTTAGACTTACCTTCATTGAATTTTTTCCCAGAAGCTTCTTCATAATATATCATAATTATTTTGAAATCATTCTCTTCCTCAACTACTACTTTACCAAAGAGAAAAGTATATCTATAAAGTGATGATGCATCAAACATTCAAAATTGGCCACCGATTGAAGACCCTATAACCTATCTTAGCCTTGTGCCATTTTCACCACTCTGTCTAAGGCTTCAACCATAATGATAAATAGAAAAGGGGATAAATGATCCCCTTGCCTCAAAAATATATAAATGGGAAAAAAAAAAAGATATAATCCCATTTACTAACACTAAAAATTTAGAATTAGAAATGCAATTGAAGATCCAACTATACCAATCTTTACAAAAGCTAAATTTTAAAAGAATTTTAAACAAGAATATCCAATTAAATCTATCATAAGATTTACTTATATTAAGTTTTATCATAATTCCTTTTTGATTATTATGATTTAGGGAGTGCATTATCTCATGTGCAAAAATAATCCCTTCTTGAATACTTCTACCAGGTATAAAACCCGCTGGTTCTCCAGAAATAAATTTATCAAGTGTTTCATTCTTTCTATAATTGCTTTTAAAATTATCTTATAAATATTATTTCAAAGAGACACAAGTATAAAATCCAAAAATGAATTTTGATATTCACCTTTTAGAAACAAATAAATAAAAGTCATGTTGAGCTCTAGCTTCACTTGTTTCTTCTTTCTAGATTCTTCCACCATCTCACAAACATATATGCTCACTACCTCATAGAAATGTTGAAAGAAAGTAGCCAAAAAATCATCTGGGCTAGGTGATTGATATTTGGCCATAGAAAAAGCCACCTTTCTAACTTCTTCCAAAGAAAAATAAGACATCCTTTCATTCATGTCTTGAGAAATCACTTCCAGAATAAACTAAATAAAATCATTCTAAGCCTACAAGTTAGAAAAATCTTCATCATTTAATAAGTGATGAAAGAAGAAGACAACTTCTTGCCTAATTTCCTTAGGATATTCTTGGGCTATACTTTTCCTTGAGATAATATGAGCTATCTTATTCACCTTTCTTTTTAATTTATTTGACTAATGGAAAAAGGTAGAATTTTTATCCCCTTCTTTGAGCCAGTTCTCTCTTGATTTTTATTTCCAAAAAAATTCTTCCCTACAAAGGATTTCTTCATACTCACTAGTCAAAGTTTTCTCAAGCTGATAGGCTTTCACATCCATCCCTTTCTTGGAAACTTTATCATTTAATGAATTCAACTCAGCTTCAATCCTTGCTTTTTCTTGAAAAATATCTTAAAATGTTCACAGTTCTATATTTTCAATTTATCCTTCACAAATTTCAAAATTTTAGATATCTAAAACATTTTAGAACCTTGATGGACCAAAAATTGAATCCACCATGTTTTAACTAGTTCAAAAAAAGACTCATCATGAAACCACATTAATTCAAACTTGAAATGACATATTTCTAGTGGAGAATCAAGATCAAAGATAGAGCAATAGGTTTATGATCTGGCCTAAAATGTTGTGAAGCTGAATAATCCAATTTATTATTACTTTGAATCTAATTAGAAGAAGAAAAAAACCTATTCAACCTTTCCAAAATATTATCCTTTCCCATCCATCTATTATTCCAAGTAAATCATCCTAAATTAGAAGTGATATCTTTAAGATTATTTTATTTTATAAAAAGACCAAAATATTGACTTGCCTGAGAAATAGAAAACAAACCTCCTTACTTATCCTTCTAACTCAAGATAACATTAAAATCACCCATAACACTAGATTTTCCTATTGAAAGTCTTTAATAAAATAAGAAATATCTATCAAGATAGAAGATTTATTAACACCACCTTGTGGTCTATACAAATTAACCAATAAGAACTGTAAATCTGATTGATAGCTCAAAATTTTACCCGCTTGCCAAAACTGACATAAAGCCAAAATTTTTATTGTAGTCCAAAAGGGAAATCATATAATAGCCATTCCCTCTAAAGCTCCCAAAGCCTCCAAAAAAACACCTAGCTAACATTGACCTAGAGCTCTCATGAAACCTTTTTCTTCACTCTTATTGAGTTTAGTTTCTTACAAAAACAAGATATCTAGCTTCTCTAGATTTAAAAGATGCTTAATCAGGTGCCTTATGTTAGGGGCATTCATGCCCCTAACATTCCAAGAGATTACCTTTATAAATTTAGTGGAGGTAATTCTACCCCCCACTTTGTAACATCTAAAAATCCTTCAAGAGTAACCTGCATACCTTCTAAGACTTTTCTTTTAGTGCATTCTACCTTCTTTTTTCGCCTGGCTTAATTTTTAAACCCCAATTAGGTTTGTAAATTTTACTCTGTGATTGAGAAATCATCAAAAAATATTTATAATATAAATCTCCTTCAAAATCCTCTTCCACTTCCTCTTCACTTTTTGACCCTTCCTCTTTAGAACTTAAGACTTCATGTGCCTTAGTCTTTACAATCCTTACCTACTTATTAATATCAAAAACCAATTGATTTTTCATAACCAATTCTTTAATATTGAGTGATTCTTTCTCAATAAAATCATAATTTTTAATCATTAAATCAGGGGTGATTACTTTTGAATAACCAATCTTAACTAACAATTCCTTTATTGCCTTGATTTTTTCTAGAAGACATTCTCTAACTACCTTCTTCTTCTTCTTTCTTATATCTTCCTCAAACTCTATTTTTTTTGAAAAGACTTATTCCCCTTTTAATCTAAATTCAATTTATATTGAGGATGCATTTTTATAAAATTGGTTTGAAGAGGGCTCCTTTTATTCTTACAAAACTTCTGAATATGCCCAGATTGATGACAACTGTAGCATCTAAAGGGGATATTTTCCACATCAATATGTAGATGCTAAACCCTTATTGTTATTTTAATAATGAGTAACTGTATAATCTATTGATCCAAATCCAATTCAACCTTACCCTCGGATAAGTGGCTCTATTGCCTTTTAAAGAAGCTACATCAATATCAACAACCATCCCCACCAAATTACCCAAAATAGACAAACAATTTTCACTCCATTATTCTAGAGGCAGGCCATAAAATCTTATCCAAATTGGATAACTACCCTTCCTATCTTTTAACAGATCAAAATTAGGACTCTAATTTTGAATCTAAAGACCCAAGATATTTATAGACAAGGTTTTAGCCTTAAATATTTTTTCTTTATCTTCTTTGGATACAAAGGTTGCCATAAAAAAACATTTTTGAAGAAAACTCACCTTCACCTCCATTCTCCAATTACATTTGATCCAAAATTATATATCTTCTACCAGCCATTTACCAACACTTTTAAAAATTAGGGAACAATCTATGAGAGATTGAATCTTCGCATCAAAGGGCTTTGAAGACCATTATAGGGTTTTGGCTTCTCTAATTTTCACATCATACCCCAAAGGCACCCAAAATATTACCTTTATAGAAGCTACCTTATCATACCCAAATTTATTTTGAGGGGAAATTTCAAAAGACTCTGGCTTAATTTGACCCTTCAAAAAAGATTACTCATCTGAATGATTGAGGACCTCATTAAACTTTGCCTTTTACTAATGCTATCCTAACTACTTACCTTTCCAACTATCTCCAATCTTACACACACTCACCTCCTCATACCACCAATCCCTATCTTCCTCAATCATAGCTTCCAAAATCTTCCTATGATATTTTTTTCCATAATTAACACCTAATTTACCTTTTGCACTGGCCAATTTTTGAAACTGCAAAGGAACCAAGTCTTTTTGAGCCATTGAGGAATTTATTTTAATGCTCTACACTCCTCCTTCGTGCCTCCAGTCACTTGTGCTATATTTTAGTGGATCTTTACCTTACTTTGAGAAGTTAGAATAAGTTTTCTTATCCAAATTTTAATAATAAAAAAATTAATAAATATATTTTGGAACATCTCAAAAGTATAAATCAAGGGCATGATGAGTTTATTAAATATTACATTTTATAGTTTAAAAATACATTACATTATTTAATGTGTCAACCTTAGGATATGGAAAGAAAATTTATCATCAGTAAGAGTCTTATGTCTCCATTTAAGGAAAGAACACTTAAAAATTCTTATCCTTCCCTTGACAAAATTTGAATGGATGTTTACAACTATGCCTCTAATATCACTTGTGAGTTACATAAGGCAAAAAGTTCAATTGCTTTAATTCAATATTCACCTAAGATAAAAATTCCACATAATAAAATTGAATGAAGTACATCATATTTTAAAACAATGAGTCTAATCAAGGTCCTTCATAAAAGACAAGATTTAAAAAACATGGCTTACAAAGTAAAATCCATCATGAGTGCACCTATTGAAAATAAAAATCAAACACTTAGGTTTGATAGTTTCAAATATTGACCAAGTGCTATTTTATATACATCACTTGATAGGAAATTAATAAAATTACCACATAATTATTATCACCCTCCCCATCACCTCAAATGATTAGGGAAAGACCATTTTAAAACTATCGTCATATCAATGGACATGGAGATAATGATTGTTATGTATTACAAAAAAATATTAACCAACTTGTAGATATAAGGATCATTACATTTAGAACAATTAAAAATAGGTCAACAAGGTTCCCTTATCCTTATTTTTATATCACCCACTCCTAGAAAGCTGAGAAATGCTAAGACATTCCCCTAAAGGAACCAATGGTTCCTTGGGCTTCTATGAAAATTATCACATGGATAAGATCTTATTCTAGTTCACATTCTAGAAAGATTGACTTTTACCAAGAAGTTTCTATCAAGGAACTAATGGTTATTTGAGCCCTTATTAGAGGTTAATATAGATAGGCAATTTTTTAAAATGAAAACAAAAATAAAACACATGTATAATTATATTTATTAAGGATTTAAGATATAGTTACTATGATTTATAACATACACATACTTATGAGAATACCATGGGGCTTGTTAATATACTGATATCTATTGAGCCTAAGAAAATAGATAAATTACTATATATATGGAAGGCTATTACATAAGGTGATGTTACATTAGGACAATCATGGTTACAAAAAATGGGATAATTTTTTGATATCATCAATATGACTATCTCCTTTACCTTCCAAGAAGGTTTAATTACATATTACAAATATAGATCAAGTATGAAGAAGGATATAGTTATATTACCTCCAACATAATTTTGGGTACCAAAGATAAGTCTAACAATTAAATATAAAGGGAGGGAACATGTAAAAAATATTTCACAAAAATCAAGAAGAGGTGATGGCACACATGAAGGAGTAGTTTAAGGAGTAGGTGAAGGAAGGAGCAAAGGAGAAGGATGACGTACAAGAGAAGGAGCAAAAGAAGAGAAGTTTACATGATAAATCTAGGGAATTATTTTTTGAGTGAGGAGTGGGTTATTTTAAAAATTTAATTTTTTCTAGTTTGAAAGGTAAAAGTAGAGGTAATCATGGTAACAAGGACCACTAGAAGGTTTTGGAAGCTATGATTGAGGAAGAGAAAAAATGGTGGGATGAAGAGGTGAATGCAAGTAGAATTGGTACCAGTTAGAAAGGCAAGCTTGTAGGAGTGCACCAATAGATTTGGTAGAGTAATGAGGGGAATAAAAAACCCTCAAATAATGTTAATATAGAGATGGGGGATAGGTTGGAATTGTTTGAAGAGATTCATCAGGAGGCGGTGGGTGAACAATTGAAGATTAATTTGGAAGATGATAAAGGTTTTTATTTGGGGGAAGGTGTAAATATTGGAGAATACAAAACCCTAGAATGGTATTTTGATCCATTTAATGCAAATATTCAATAACTATCTAATTGTGCCATAATCTCCAGATGTGCCAAGAAATGGCCAACAGTGGGACTCATTGAACTCTAGATTAAAGATCTTTGGGGCTCGGAGGTAAACGTAAGATTTTTGACAAAAGGTTTTTTTATTTCAATTTTTATATCCAAATAAGATAAAGAAAATATTTTTAATGTTAAAATATGGTTAGTGAATGGATTGGTTCTTTGGATCCAAAATTAGAGCCCTAATTTTGATCTATTTAAATCTCATAAGGCAAGTTACCTTATTTAGATAAGATTCTATGGTCTTCCTCTCAAATATTAGAGTGAATATTATTTGGTAGATTTGGGAGGCCTATTGGGTATGATAGTTGAATTTGATGTAGCCTCATTATTAGGAGGTAGAGTGACCTATGTGAGAGTTAGGTTGAGTTAAATGTGGATCAACAAATTTTAAAGTATGTGATCATCAAGATAGAGAGTAAGGTTTGGAATTAGAGAATTGATGTGGAAAATATACCCTTTAGATGTTATAATTATTACCAACTAGTGCATATCCATAAGTTATATAAAAATAAGAGGATGTCTCTTCAAACCAAATCTATCAATATGAGGCCTCAATGGAAACCCAAGAAGGATTTAAAAGGGAAGAAACCTATGGGTCAGTGTTGATTCTTGGAAGTGTATCACAGGGGTCCAAAGTATTTAATAATCACTTCTCATTTATGCATTCTAAGAATCCATTGCATGAGTTTTAGGTTATGATATTATTTATATCTTTGGTGGAATAATGATAAAGAAAATGAACTATTTCACAAAATTTATAATGTAACTATTTGGTTGTTAGGAGAAACTATGGCCTAATAGCTTGCTTGTGAAATATAAAGATGATATGAGCTAAATGAAGTGAATTATGATCAAAACCTAAGTCTAAAATCTAAGCTAACATATATATTTACAATGAAATCTAGACTAAAGTGAAATGATCAAAAGATAAGCAAAAGGAAGGGTAATGTAGAAAGAAGGTGTTCTAATTTTCAATCTAGACATTATGACAGAGCTTAAATATCATCAAGAAATGAACTAAAAATAATATATAACATTAAATAACATAATCTCAAATCCTATCACATATCAGGAAAATATCTAAGGAAAGATGAAACAATGCAAATAAGAAATCAAGTTCACTTTAGATATTTAATCTCAAAAACAAATTGCATTAACACATCTATAAAGAAAACATGGAAAATGAAATGAACTTAAAATCCTTCAATCAACCTAAATTGAGCATAAATTAACAACTCTGCATTTATATGAACACATCAAGAATCCATAAAAACAATTCAAATCTAGACATCTAAACAAATAATTGAGAGAACAACCATAATAGAAAACACACAAACAAATACTGGATAATCTTCATAGAATTCTTTGCTTGTATTAATTTCTCAGTGTTTACAAAAAGTTTTTTTCTCAAAAACTCTCCCCCTTTTTACAAATGATAGTACTCCTTTTATAGAAGACTAAGGAGGCATGTCAATCAATCATGTCAAATGAATTTTATACAATTCTCTAGGACAAGTATCTTTCTACAATGTTTTAGAGTTAATAACACTTTTTAAAGGATTGACCTATAAACAATTAACTTTACAAGATTACACATGATTTTACAAGAAAATATTACCTTTTCAAAATAATATATGTTTAGTTAAAAAAAAATTCTAAAGTCAACAAGTTTGACTTTGGGACTCCCCTATTGTTGTAGTCTTTTACCTATGCTACATGATCCTTATTTTGTAGTGTTGCTCATCAATCAGCTTGAGGTTGAGAATGGGTTCCATGAAGATTTCATTCTCCTGATCTACTAAGCCCTTGAGATATTTATCTACTTGATCCAATGCCTCTTTGATGCTCCTTGCATCACAAATATTTTCTTCAGTTGATAAAATCTTGTCCATTATCCTTTTATTATCTACACTTGTCTTTCCTTAGCTGTGATTCCTTACCTCATGCATGAAATGCATATCTCTTTGCTTTAGTTCCTCATCTATGATTAAACCAATTAGGATGAGTGTGGTAGGATCCTTTATTAGGCTCCCCAATATGTGCATAATCCTATCTTCTAGCTATTTGATATCATTGGAAATATCTCCTATTTCTTTGGACCATTTGTTGAAATCTTTAATCTTATCTATCAATATTTCTATGGCCATGTTCAATTGGGCTAGGTCAACTAAACCCAATAATTTGATCCTCTATTAAAACATTGATCAAATCCTTCACCTTGTGGCTTGAAGTTTGACATTGGCCAACTTGGCCTATAGCCAAAACACCCTATTTGTTTACCAAGTCTTATTTGGACTTTACTACCTTTAAAGAGTTGAATAAGTTAGACATGGTTATTTCAAACTATTTGACCATGTCTTTTGGTATTGAAAAAATAAACTATTATTATAAATTCTTGTTATTATATTTTAGGCCTTTGATAACAATGTATAGCTATTTTGAATGTGCCTAGGCCAACTCCAAGACATCTTCCTCAAAAATAGGATATTCACTAGGTCTCTATCTTTCCTTCTAATTTAGATTAGTCAAAGGCTCTACTTTTTTATAGGTCACCTCCTCACCACCTTGTATGAATAATTTCTTAGTTACTCTTTGTAAACCAATAGTTTTTGGGTCAAACCCCACCCTTACTGAAGATTGTGTCACCTAAGGAATAGGGATATCTATTTGTGATGGAGCTAATGAATCAATTTGTGTAGCTAGTCTGCTTGCTTCCTCTTCCTACATATAAACTTTCCATGGCTTAATCTCTTGATGCATAGGAATGTTAATATACTTTATCATAGCCTAGGGATGATGCATAGTGGGCACTCTCTCTAATATAGGTTCATATAAAAACCATTTTGGAATCGGTGGTCCATGTAACAAATTATATTCACTAAACATATTGACTTCACTTAAAGGAGTAGTGATAGTCACCTTGGGTCTCTTTGTTTTTGGAATAATATCCAGCTTAGCTTTTCTTTTTGGAGTGTCAATAGGAACCAAGTCCAAATATTTCCCTTTGTCATCCTTAGTTTCCTCCAAAATTATCTTCTCTTCTTCATTTGAGTCTATGTACATCATAGACAACATCTTTAATACATCCTCAATAGATTCTTGAGGATCTATAGCTATCATGTGTACCTCTTCTTGATGTGCTTTTTGTTTTGTTATTTTTGGAGGTTTATTAGTTAATGAGTTGGTAGCTATTTTATCTAGCCTTTTCTCCTCAAGCTTATGCTCTATCTATGTCTCTACTTGGGCACTGACTAATAGAGGCCTATAAGATTCTCCACTGATCAAATAACACTATCTTGGGCCCAATTTCCATTTGTCATCCATCTTTTAATTTCTTTCTAGTCTAGAATTAGGTCTTAGGTTATGTTCCTTTAGCCTTATGGTGACTTCAAAGTAAGTATATGCCTTAATGTATATATGATCAAAGACACTAGGCTTATATTCATAGGGAACATTCAACAACCCTTTGTGTTTAAAATACTCTTGAACCTTTCTATAAGGGTCTCATTGTTTAAGCTCATCTAATTATAAATTGAAATATGATATGTGCTTAGATGCTACTTCAATGTTCTCCCACTACCTAAAGTTAGTCTTGCCAATTTCCATTGGGAGGTTGAAGAGGAGTCCCTTTATTTTGGTCTTGCATAGGCCATCAATACCATGAAATAGATGGTAGGCCACCTCTTGCTCAACCAACTTATTAGGAACATGGATAGGTATCTTGAGAGGATAATTTTGAGTACCCTCAATCATGATGATTGTACAATCTAGATACAACCATATATCTCCCATTTATTCCATATATTTATTGATTATAAGACTAATTATTGACATGGGGATACCATTTATAACTTCAATGAAGACTAGATAGACATAATCATAGATAAATTGAATGTGATCCTGATATTCTTATATGTGTAACTTATAATAATATTGGTAAACTATTTGGGTTCCATTTGGAGACCACTCCCTTTGATTTGGAATATTTGTTGTTTCACATAAGGCATCTAGGAGGTAATACATCATGTAAAATTGAGTTTTCTTTTTATGCCTAATTGCATAGATTTGTCTACTAAATGAGATACTGATTATTTCACCCAAAGGAGGGACAATTGCCTTTTCAATAATAAAGTAGACCATGGGCACCCATACTGGGTCCACATATGTAGAGGTTGAATTTACACATAACTTGTTCAAAATTATCATTATCATCCTAACCCCTCATCTAAATTAGCTAATAGGAATTTTCTTATTGAGGTTTGAAAAGACTTGGTTCCCAAAATCTAACCACATGACAAGGGTGTCCATCAAATTGTGTTTTTTAGCCCAAGAATTGATAAAGGCCAAGTCAATTTGGGGTTTGGGAAACATATAATAGGATTCAATTGCAATAGAAAAATTATAAGCCATTTTTCTAGGATTATGTTCATTAATTATCATGCCCTTATCTATATTAGTTTCCTTACAAATGGGAGCAAGAATATCGATGAAATGGAGTACCTCAGGTTTTATAGCTACATAATGTAGACCAACCATTTGGATTGCCACAATGTCATCATAGAACCTTTTGGTTGAGAGATTATTCTCTTATTCCCTAGTGATGGTTGGCTAGTTCTTGACTCTCCAAGACAATTTTGAACAATTAATATCTCTTGTGTTCAAGGCAACAACAATGAAATCAGTGTCCTTGAAAACATGACCTTCAACATCTATTGTTAAATATAACTCAACATCTTCCTTTGAAACATGCTTGTGTGCTATCATTGTTATAATCTTGATCAAATTATATAGTTTTAGATAATAATTCTACCTTCTCTCAGCTCAATATAGTGGAATTAGAGATAAAATAGGGAAATACATATGCTTAGGGCTTTTCTAAAGGTTTATACATGGATTTAATGGTGGCAACTAGTTCAAACTATAAGCTTCATGACTTAGATTTTTATTGGATCATGTATTTATACCTTTCATGTCTATAGGTCCACAAGATATTTCAATTTTAATTATCTTGCTTATGTGGCATTGTCAAGTAATATTTTTCATTAATTTCTAAAACATGTCTATTTATCATTTTTGGACATGTGTCACCTTCACATGTCATCTTGAGTCTCAATCAATCAACACTGTTGATCTCTTAAAATTTTTCCTAGCCTTGACTCTACCATAGGCCATTGATCTTCCATTTGAGTTCCTGAGAGTGTGCTCTTTGTGCATATTACAAACACACTCCATCGCTTAACACCTTTGCACCACATGGTAGCCTCTCATTAGATCTGAGTTCTTTAAATAGCTGACCCATCGCTCATCATAGATCTTGATGCAAGAGATTAAACACCATTGGTATATATTTATTTAATTCATCATGGTTGTGAAACTTGTCACTACTACATTTTTTATGGGCCCTTTAAAAATTCCACCTCATATCGCACTGTTGAATCTCCTTTATATAGATCAACGTGCTCTGTCGATCTTGATCTACTTAATTCTTCTCTTTATATGTTTGGACAAATGCAAACCATTTATTTTGGGCTAAGTCACTAAGATCATGACATTTGTGACTCTCAAATTCCTTTGTAGACATTAAACTATTGACTTTGCATTGCATCATTATATCTTTGTACTTGCTCATCGTGATTACAACACTTAACATTATTGCATTCCATATCAAGAGCTTTGATAATTTGATCTGATTGAATGCTTGTATACCATTGATATCCCTTCTAAGCTCTAAGAACTTTACACTTAGTATCTTTGAATTGATTCATTCCTGTAGGCAATGAAGATAAACTAAGTTAGGGCTCGAGGAATATAAAGAACTTAAGATTAAAGTTTTTAGACTAAGGTCTTAGTTGTATATAATAAATACAATTAAGACTTAGGCTTAAGTTTAAAATAAGTTTTAAAAACATAATAAAGTGCCCATGTATTTAGTTAGTCCCCATGAGTAATAAAAAAGACTAGGTGAGGTTTTGGGATATAAAGGACTTAACATAAAATTTTAGACTAAGGTCTTAGTTGTATTAATAAATACAATTAGGACTTAAGCTAAATTTTAATGTAGGTTTAAAATATAAAAATATTCCTACGTAAAAATGGATCCCACATAAATTTTAATCTATTTCAAAATTAATTTAGGCTAAAAAATATTAGAATAAGGTTTTCTAACATTAATTAGACATGGATTTAATTAATAAAGTAAAAGACCAAATGCTTAGTCAAAAAGGGTTAAGTTAACATTAAAGCACAAAACCTTAAACAATGTTCATTCCATTGACACTCCATCAAACCTATAACATGGAAATAAAGATCAAACATTATCAACATTAGATAAAATCAAATGAAGATAAATGCTAACATGCCAAATGTAAACATGATGAGAACCATGATATTCAAATAATGTACTTTTATTAAGTGGGAGGTTCAATTTGAAGCACACATTTGTAAAATTTGAAGCACACATTTGTAAAATTTGAACAAGGGTATTCATTTTTAAAAAATGGGGGTATTTTGACCTCAACATTCAAGAAAAAGGGATTGATCAAAATCAAAAGGATAAGGAGGCTAGGCAAATTCAGTCTCAAAAAATCAAGGCAACAGAGGAGTTAGTAAAGTTATGTACAACTGAAGTTATCTCCCCAACTTAAGTGATTAAAATATATGATTTTATTGAAAAAGAATCCATTTCCATTATATATTTATATCTAAATAATTATATGAATTCTAATAATAATAAAGAGTTGAGAGTTTCAGAGGTAGTGGATAAGGAAGTTTTTAGTTCTGATCAGGAGGTGACATAGATTTTGAAGAAGAATCTGAAGTGGATTTAAACTCAAAATAAATTATTTCCATTTCTCAATCTCAAAGAAATATTTTGAATCCTAATTGGGGTCCTAAAAAGTTTTGAGGCAAAAAAATAATAAAAATCACACTGAAGGGTAAATTTTAACTGGTAAATAAGGAATTCTAGAAAACTTTTTGGATGTTGTAAAGCAGGGGGTGGAATTCCCCCCTCTTGAATCATAAATATTATTTCTTGGAATGTTAGGGGTTTGAATTCCTCTAATAAAATATGCCTGATAAATCATCTAATCCATGTTGAAAAACTAGATATTTTTTTACTTTAATTAATAAAACTTAATAAGGTAGAAGTAGAAGGATTTTTGAGTTCATTTGGAAATTGTTGGATGGGTGTTTTTTTAGAAGTAGTAGGAGAGTATGTGGGTATGAATACTCTTTGGTCACATTTTTTTACCAAATTTGAATTTTTGGATTCATGGAAAAATTGGAAAGTAGGCAAAATCTTGAGCTTTAATTCATATTTATAGTTTTTGTTGTTTAATATTTATGGTCTGCAAGGAGTTTTGATAAAATCTGCTCTATGGTTAGATATTTCATCTTTTATTAAGGATTTTTAGATGGATAAGTTTGTGCTTGGGGGTGAATTTAATTTAATTTTGAGTAAGAAGGATAAGCAAGGAGGAATGTTTTCAGATTCTTAGGTTATACAAGATTTCAGTTTGTTCATGGAACAAAATGATCTTGAAGATGTTTCACCCAACTCAGGGTGATTTACCTCGAACAATAGGTGAATGAGTAAAAATAATATTTTGGGAGGTTGGATAGGTTTTTGATTACCTCAAATTAGAATCAAAGCAATAACAATGTGGATTGTTGGGTTTCACATCATGTTGGTTCAGATCATCAATCGATTGCTTTGAAAATTGATTTTGACTCACCCTCAAAAATACATCTATTCAAATTTGAAATGATGTGGCTTCATGACCCTTCTCTCTTCAATAAGGTTAAGGACTAGTGGATTCAATGCCTAGAGTTTCAAGGTTCCAAGATGGTTTAGATGGTTAAGAGGTTAGAATTTCTTAAGGAAAAACTAAAAGTTTGGAATTGTGAACACTTTAAAAATATTTTTCAAGAAAAATCAAGGATTGAAGTTGATTTGATTAAGTTTAATGATAAAATATTTGAGATTGGAATGGATGTCAAAGCTTATCTTCAAGAAAAATATTTGATTAGTGACAATGAGAAAATTTTTTGTAGGGAAGAAATATTTTGGAAATAGAAATCAAGGGAAAATTGGGTTAAATAAGGGGATACAAATTTAACATTTTTCCATAAGTTGGTTAAAACTAAAAGGTAGGTTACTAGGATTGCACATATTCTCTCCAAGTAAGGGTGGATTTATAAACTCTCTAAGAGATTTGGTTGGAAGCAATACATTTTTTACAATCTTTGTTAAATGATGAAAGTTTCTCTAACTTGAGAGCACAAAATGAATTTCTACAATTTATTCCTAAAGTAATTTCTCACGATAAGAATGATAAGTTGATGGCTCCATTTTATTTGGAATAAATTAGAAGGGTGGTATTTTCTATGGCCAAAGATATATCCATTGGTCCAAATGGTTTTCCCACTACCTTTTTTGAACATTTTTGGTAAGTGGTGGGTAAAGATGTTTGGGAGATGGTATAAGGATCTAGAAAGAAGAAAAGAGTAAAACCAAAACTAAATATGACATTTATATATTTATTTATGAAAGGTGAATCTCAATCTTCTTTCTTAGATTTTAGACATGTGGCTCTGTGTAATACTATTTATAAGATCATTTATAAATCAATTATCAAGAGAATGAAACCTTTTCTTGATAACCCAATTTTCGGACAACAAGTGGGTTTTGTGCTAGGAAGAAGTATCTAATAAGGTATTATAGTGGCACATGAAATAATGCATTCTTTGATTCATATTCATAAAAAAGGTATGAAGATAAAGTTATATATAATTAAATCCTATTACCAAGTAAATTGGAGGTTTATATTTTAAATTTTATTAAAATTTGGGTTTGGTAAAGACTGGTGAGAATGATTCTTCAGCTACATTTCAAACCCAAAATTCTCGATGTTAGTGAATGGTAGCCCTTCTAGTTTTTTATCTATTTCTTGAGGTTTGAGACAAGGGGATCCTTTATCTCCTTTTATATTTATTATCATGGTGGAAGATTTGGGGAGAGCATTTCATGAGGCAAAAGTTAGAGATAAGTTACATAGTCTTCAAATTGTTGATAATTTTGACACACTCACATATCATTAGTTTTCAGATGATACTTTTATTTTTGGAAAAGTAGTAGTAGCTGAAGCTTTGGAGTTCAAAAAAATATTGAGTAGTTATGAATATGATTTTGAGCAAAGAGTTATTGAAGTTAAGTCATAAATATATTTTGTAAATTTCTCTCACAAGATTGAAATAAATTTAAGTAACATCCTTGGCTTTAATATTAGGAAACTACCAAGCAAATATCTGGGGATTCATTTTTTTAAAGGGGTTAGCTCCATAAATATTTGGAAAAATATGATTGAAATATTTAAGGTTCATATGAGTTCCTGAAAAGTAAAATGGCTTTTATTGGCTGGTAGAATTACTCTCATAAAATTAATTCTCAGTGCTCTTCCAACATATTTCTTCTCTATCCTCAATCCTCTAGAGCGTATTATATATTCCATGAATAAGATCATGAGGGATTTTATATAGTAAGGTTGTGGAGAAGAAAGAAAAAATCCTTTGATGAAATGGGAGCATGTTTGTAAAATAAAAAAGAAAGGAGGGGTGGGCATTAAGGATCTTCATCTTCAAAATTTAGCTTTGGGAGCCAAATTGGTCTAGAAAATGGTGTATGATTTGGGTAGTTTATGGTGCAGACTTCTTCAAATGAAGTATCTAGATTAAAAATCTCCTAAGTGAATGGTTTCAATTGTGAATCCACCCAAAGGATCTCATGCATGTAACTTTATGCTAAATTATACATTGATTATTGGTCAACATGTTTCTTTTATTGTTAACAATGGTATAAAGGCATATTTTTGGAATGATTCTTAGAATGGCCATTGTCCTTTGGTGGAAGAGTTCACTGATAGTCAGATTAAAAATCTTATTGAAAATTTTTGGGGTGTGAAAGTATGTGATTATGTTTTGTTTGATCCAAAAATAAGAAGAATAGATTACAGGTGGAAAAGTTTGTAGGACCTTCCTGTTCCACGTGAAAAGGCTATTTCCTTAGAAGCTTATCTCAAGAAAAGGATTTTTTTTGAAAAATTAGGAAGACCAGCTACACTAAATTGGGGAAAAATCAAGTTTGTGTTTATTTTGATTAGGCTATCAAATGGTGTAAGCTAAAGTTGAATCTTTAAGTTGGACAAGTTTTCTATGCTAGAATAAAGAAGGTTTGTAAAAATTAGGGGCCTTTGCTTGGCTAGTAGTTCATGGCTGTATTCTAACTCACAATCATCTCAAGAAGATTGGGTTTGTGGGACCCTCTAGATGTTTCTTATGTAAGAAAGAGGAGGAAATTATTGGTCATCTATTATATAAATTTTCTTTTGCTGATTGGTGTTGGATTTGTCTTTGTAATAAATTGAATTAGTCTTGGGCTTGGCCAAAGTCACTCTTTCAAGATTTTAATTCCTAGTCAATGGGGGAATTGAAAAACTCCCTTTTTAGCTTATGGAGGTATATCTTAGCCATCCTTATTTGGACAATATGGAAAGAAAAGAATGCCTAAATCTTTGAAAATAACTCTTGCCCATTGCATGTAGTTTTAAGAGATATAGAACTTTCTATCTCTGAAGTAGTCTCTTCACATTTTCAAAGAAAAAAAGGTATGCTAACACAATGAGACATGAAATGTGTGATAAATGAAAATATATCAAAAAACCTCCCTTTAATGGGTCAATGGTAAATAATAATGACAAGAGAAGAAGAAAAGATACAGTTTGGATCCCACTTAAATTTGGTTGGTTTAAACTAAACTTTGATGTGGCTTGTAGAGGCAATCTGGGGGCTTCTGGTATAGGATGTGTGATAAGGGATTGTAGTGGTTCTTTAATTATAGCCTTATCACTAAATCTCTCATATGGGAATAATAATGAAGATGAGACCTAGGCATTGGCAACTGGAGTGGAAATGGCTCTAGGATGTGGAATCTCCTTCTTATAGATTGAAGGTGATTCTTAGGTAGTGATTCAAGTTGTGAATAATCAGAGGGATAAATCATGGAAAATAGATAACATTATATATATTATCTAGTCTAAATTTGACAATTTTGAAGATTGGACATGTTTCCATTACTTTCAGAAAAGTAATAACATTTATGAATTTCTTGATAATGTAGCAGTTGATCAACTCATGGATGTAAGAATGGACAATGCTAGCACTAGTTAGGAAGATTGAAGAGATTTTAATCAAATTGATCTTTGAACTTTTTAGATGCTGAATATTATTTTATTTATATTTTTTAATATAAATAAAATATCTATTTTTTCCCTTGATAATTTTATTTCAATGATTTTGTGTTGATGTGTTCATAAACTAGTTTCTATCTAGTCTTTGACGGTGTAAACCTCCATAATTACAAGTGAAAGGACTTACCTTGATTTATTATAATGGCCATTGCATGATTTTACACGTGTGAATTTATGGTATGGGATTGTTTTGCATGTGTAATGATCATGTGAATGCTTTCATTAAGGGTTTGGAAATTGGCTTTGGGGTCATTTTTACATGAAAAAGTAGTGAAATGGATCATTTCTATGTAGAGTTTGTGGGGTGGCTGATGATATTTGATAGAGCTAAGAACAAATAAATGGGGTTTGCTAGTTTGGTGTCATAAATGTGTATTTTTAACATTTTCTATATTTTGATGATGGAAGTGGTGGAAGAAATCAAGCATGTTTTATGAATGAATACTCTGGCTCAGAGCAAAGGGGTAAAAGTCAACTTTGACTTGGATTCTATTTTTTCTAGCAATTTATGCTTGGTAATTTTAGACCTAGAGCAAGTTCAAAAGTTGGTGGAATTTTTTATATGGCCAGAATACATGAAGAATCTTCTACCAGAGATTCAAACCCTTCTCTTTGGTCTATCTCCCACTCTTTCTCTTTGGTCTATCTCCCACTCTCCCATTCTCTGGCAAGGATACCTTGGATTTTATCCCTTTATCTTTGTTTCAAGCTTTGGAATCAAGGTTTCTAGAGTTAGTGAATTTTTCTCAAGAAATGGATGAGGTCTACGTAGGTAAATATAAAGTGGTAGATAATAGGGACATTTGTATGCCTAAAGTCTAAGATTTGATGCAACCTATTATGAGATCAGAAGAAGATCATGCACTTAGAAGGAAGATAGATCATGCCATGGCAATCAAATGGTTGGCAAAGGGAGTCTCAAGGTAGTTTTCAAGGTTCCCCCTTGGTGGAAAGGGTAAATCCAATTATTGAAGGACCTGGGTAGATAATAGAGATGTTTGGTCTTATCTAATCAGAAGGAGGATATTAAAGTAGCTTAAGATAAGGTGGTGGAGTTAAGTGGAGTGGTTTCTAAAGTTATGGAACATGAAGTTCATATGGCCATTTTCAAAAAGACTGTTAAACCACATACATTGGGTGACTTTTTGACTAGTAATGGGAGATTGGTGGAATTAGTAATACTAGAATGAATGTTTTTTGTTCAGTATTTTTGGCTAAGTTTAGGATTATATGTTGTAGTTAGTTGGATTTATCAAGACTATTGGCTATCTTGAAAGGTTTTGATAGTGATTGTTGAACTATTTTTTTTGCTAGACAATAACTGTTAATAGCCTGATATATGAAAATGTTTGGTTTATTTGGTTCAATTATTATGCCTTAATATTGTTTGATGTTAAGCTAGACCTGTCTTTTGTTCTTCTAAATTTTAGATGTTATAAAGGCTAGGGACCCGTAAACTCTCTAGAATTGATCTAAAAAAAATATTGCATAACAAGAACATGAAAAATTACTATTCAAAATTGTCATGGGATAAATATATCATCTAGTTTCAAAATTTTCCTCAAATGATTTTTACACATAATTCTTCTTTATGAGGGGTTGGTTAATAAATTTTACACACCTCATTTGACTATTTTTTAGTTATTATTCACATATGTATTGTGCTTAAATGTTGTATCATTTTACACATTTTTATCTAATAACCAAGTAATAAAACTTAAATGTAAATTAAGTAATTAAAAAACAAATGATGTCATCTAAAAAATTAAATGTATAATTACAAACATGGAACATAAAAAGATAACATCACTATGGCTATGGTTTTGGTGCTCAAACAAGTTACTTTTGGGTCAATATCTTCTTTTTATAGCTCAAATAAGTGTTTACAATAACAAGTATCAATCGACAATAGAAGAATGATACCCATGTCCCTCAACATCATCTCTAGACCTAGACAATGACACACTACTATCTACATGAAGACCTTGGGAATGAGACCTACTACATCTCTCCCGATCCTCATAGATAACTACTCTAGTATTGATACTGTCATGATCTTTCTATAGTATAATGTACTCTTACTAAATATAAATGTATTTAAAAAATATTTTTATCCAAATCATTCCCATCTACAATTGGTGGAGGCATTTTTTCCTCCTTACCTGCACTCTTAACTCATATCTCTCTCTAGATACTAAAATTTTGGATATAGCTACAATTTTAACATGATAAAATAAGGGTGAATGCATACCCATAATTTCAACCCCATGCTTGACTAGTCTACCTCCTACTATATCATTAGGGTTATTTTGTCTCAAAGTGTAAATGGAAACATTTATAATGGGTATCTAGTATGTATCTCATGTGAAACAAACATGCCATTTACATAAGAAATCATCAAATTACAAACAATGTATGATATAAAATAAAATAAAAACACACATATATACTTATATTAATTTCTTGAAGCTACCACAATTTGTCTAGTAGCCTGATCTACTCCCCCACCATCTTTGCCTTGATCTTGAGGTGCCACTTCAACATCATCAATCACAATAGGAAATAGCAAAGGCCATATGTTTTGTATCCATCATAAGGTTTAATATGTAGTGAAACTTACATCATCATTCTCAACTATTACCATTGATGGATCCACATCTCTTGTAGAAAGTTGTGTTAGATATGCACCACTAGGATGTTACCTATTTCTTTGATGGTGGGCATCCCTTTGGGTCCATGTATGGGTATGTTTTTTTTGACACATATTATATAATTCCAAAGTTTCAAGCCACCCACTCATACTAAAATATCTCTAAGACACCAAAAAATTAAGCATGTAACCACACACTAACACTAATAAGTCAGAACTTTGGAATTCTTAAGATGCCCTGCCAAGCCTCTATAAGGTCTCTACACTATCATATCAAGAGTTAGTCAAATATAATGTGATAATCCATTTTAATATAACCACTATTAATCCTACTAATCAATTTTTCATTTTATGTCTATAGATGTGCCCAACAAATATAAGAACCTAAAAAAGGACATGTAACAATAATATGCTCATAATCCCATTCATGTAATAAGGTAGTTGAGTGTAAGAATCTAACATGATCATATCTTATAAGTTTATAAAAATATATGTGTAAGTGGGATAAAATAATACACCTTAAGCATACTTTATTCCATGATTCTCGATATCCTAAACTATACAATGCATGTGATATGATATCACCACCCCACCCCCATATACAACTATGAAACATGAAAAGAGAACACATAAACATTTATATAATTTTATAACAATATAAAACATAATATTTGATAATAAAATAGTAATATAATCATCTCTATAATGATATCCTCTACCTTAACCAATCATATATCCCTATGCAAGCTTAACATGGGCCAACCCCTCTTCACTATGTACCACTTCATGTGTGCTTACCAATGGCAATCTCAGAATATTCAAAACATCCTTTAAGGTAATTATGATATCCCTAGTAGGAATATAAAACGTGCATGTATTTGTGCTCCACCTCTTGGACAATGTAGTCATCAAGTGCATATCAAATGACATATCATTGAATGGGAAAAATTTCCTAAGCCCACTCTATCTAGAATCCATTTAGCATTTGATAATCTCACCCTCACATAGTCTCCATATGCCTACCATGATAAAACTCTATAATATGCATCTCTTTTAAGAAATAAAATAATATGATGTTACATTCAGCATGATTAAAAAAATTAATTCAAATATAAATTCTTTAATATCACACACTAGCTATTTATTATCCCTTGACACCTTTGTCATAATATTTACCCATGTGTAGGATAAATCTAGTATAATCTTGGAAAAATTAGACAAAACTTGGATGCTACATCTCTATAAAATAATTAAACTACACATATATGATTAAAAATAACCAACGTTCATTTTTTTCTTTTTTTATAAATAATGAAAATAGCTCAAAAAGTGAAATTATCTAATATACTAGGACTAGTGGCTAATTGGATTGTAAATCACTCATTAGATGCTTAAATTGAGTTGTCATCACATCTCATCATAGAGGAATATTTATTTCTCATATCACAAATCAAAATCAAGCACTATTCAAATGAATTTAAAAATTTAAAAATTTCAACCTATTTATATGTGGTGAATTTATGTTCTAAGGTAAAAAAATTCAATTCGCCAAGTAATACTTACCAAAATTAGATGTGTGATATCTCCAAATTTATATGTCAAGTTTAGTTATCGAGAGTTGCATTCAAACACAAGCAAGACATTTTTTCACATGATATTATTTACAAGACCATTTATGATAATTTATAAACACAAAATTTATGAATATATTCCTCATACAAACTTTGTACGTAATTCTACTAAATGGGGGAAACATTCACACTTTTATTACAACATTCAATGAGAAAATCAAACTCATGAAATATTACTATCAAACTTGCATACCTACTAGGGGAAATTAATAATAAGTTCAAACTAAAAATATATAATTCAAATGGAAAGTATTTCAAAGTAAATTATCAAGAGATAATAATTAATAATTTATAAATATTGAAACTCAAATAACAAGTTTATCATAATTGATAAGCACATCAATTTATCAATTAACATGGGTCACATTTTATTTCATACAATTTTCCAATGTTTTAATTTATCTATACGTATGCATATTTTAACATGATCAATTTGATAGCCTCATCTCTCATATCAAAAGCAAGGCATATAGTGGCCTTTCCCAATTTCACATAGTTGTTAAGATAGACAAATATTTTTTAGATTAGTACATATATTCATACTATTATAGATATTCAAAGCAATACACTTGTTTATACTGGTATAAATACTTTAGATTGGGTCAGATAATGCCATAAATACATATAGGTAGTTACATGTCATGATGTACACGACATACATTGACATAAATTTATGTAAATTAGGGCATATGTAATACATATGTCACAAAGATTACATAGTTTAGGAATTTATAGATTATTAGATTGAATGATAAATTATGTAATTCCATATCATGTGTTGGCACCAATTGTATCATATCATGGGCATGGACATAGATCACGTGTCCATTATTACAATTTTCCATGGTGGAACCAATTGGATCAGATTTGGTGCATGAACATTCTTCATGCACATAAACTATTATAATTTATACTTAAGATCATGGAATTGATGGTATTGAAGGCTAGATATTAAATCTATAAGTTAATTTATAATGGTTGATTAACCCCACATGAGCCAAACATAGGCTACCCATTTCATCCTGAGGTTAAAGTTTAGTTTTTAATTATTAGTAAAAAATGTTTTTTTGAACTAGGGACCTGACCCTATACAAAAATCAAGCAAACAAGGAATAAAAAACCAAATATTCAATAAATTCTAATAAAAAGACATAGAAAAAACCAACACAAAAGAAACATTGCACAATAAAACACAAAAAATAATAATTTTTTTTTCTAGCCTCCAAAGGCCTCATCCTAGCTTTGTATCCTTATTTTCACGTCTATATCTATCTATTGAAACAACTATGGAACTTGACCTATCTCCTTAGAAAAACCTATACATTTAATCTTATTTTTTAAATATGTCTGTCCATGTTCTATCATTCCTCCAAACATGATCCTAAGATACTCCATGCCCACAATACTATTCTTAATTGATGCTTTACTAATAGCCATAAGAACCTTTAAACTCTCCTTCAATTTTGGATTTTCACGCTCTAGGATAGTCACTTTATCTTTGAGTCTATTTAGTTGAATATCCACCTTGTTTTAATCATCCTTGCCTTGAATAAGGTTATTTCATGGATTAAGGTCTTCATCTATTACTTTAAGGTTGATTGTTCATGAAAAATCCATATAATAATCACCTTTTGTAAATTTAATTTTTCTTCAATCTTATCTTCCTTTCTCTAATTTCTAATTATCTCCCCCACATTATCAAAATTTTCATTAAGGATTTTATTACTATAATCTTTGTCCATCAAGGGAGGGATTACAGTCTCATTCTTCCTCACCTATTCATTGAGTATATGTTTTCCAACAACTCTACCCTTGAAATAAGGAAAAAATACATTATTATTGATCAAGTGTAATACCTCCATATCCTCCTCTATAATGACATCTTGAATATTGAGAGTGATATCATTGAAAGTTCCCTCACAACCTTGATCTACCCTAATACCTAAACCAACCTTGTTAGCTTTAGATCACTCCTCAGATTATGCCTGATACCCGTTAAAAACCTCTTTTTTTGTTGAATGGGGATACAACTAGGGCTCTTATGAACACTCTAAAAAAACTTATGGATAATAAAAATGATATATTGATGGAGGGGTTATTTTTTATTCTCCCTTTTGATGTTCATGACTAAACTCTCAAGGGAATGCAAAATTTAAAAAGGTAATATTAAGGGGATATTATGTTTAAAATAATTAAGATAAAATGGGATCAATTCACCACTTTCTACCTACCTTCAAGGGTGACATACAACATTGCTTTTTTTGTAACTTATCCAAAAAGTTGAGGGAGATTTTCTTGGGAGAAACCATTTTGCATAAAATTGAGTTCTTACCCTTCTAGCCAAAATTTGGCCTTCTCCTCTTTAAAATATCTACCATTTTTAAAAAATTTTGTGACCTCCACTCTAAGACCAATAACCTATGTGAAAATATCCTCAGTTATTTCTATTGTGACACCATTGAATTTCATAACCATGTTTTAACACATCTTCATAAAATTATCAAAGATATGTTTATCATGTCCTTCCACATGTTGCATAAAATTGGACATTCCACCTTCCTGTAGAATTTTACATAACTCCCCATCCTCTTTTATGTAGTCCAACATAATAGGCTCAATTCCAATAATTTTCCCATCCATCTCAAAATCCTTGAAATAAATAACAAACTAGGTATAATAATTGACACTCCTTTCAACATAAAATAGCTAGTGAAATGATTCCCATGAGATTAATTATAACATATTAAAACCTAACACAAGATATTAACATAATTGGTCTTATTAATCACATATTCCAAGGCTCAATATTAGTTAAATGAGTAAGCTTGTTGATATTTTGTTCCCTCAACAACTTAGTACTTCTCCCTAGATTGCTTGGAATATTGTCCACTTCCCTAATTTGGAAGGGAATTAGGTTAAAATCACCTTTATTCATGTGAATTGGGTCACTTAAAGACCCATGGCATTTACACCTTTCTCAATTTATATTGGTTTGGTTGATGACCAACAAATCTTGCCTCTTCACATCATGAGCATACTTCATGAGTGGCACAATATCATGGGTGTACAAATGTAGCTGTTATTTGAATACATTTTGATTTATTGCTATGAATATACTTTTTTTTTATTTGGACAATAATATATTTAATTACGTACATTATTTTTTGAAAGAACACATGAATACTATGGAATATTGAGTCAATGGAAACTTCAAGTTCATAATCATAAATGTAGGTTTGCATTCCATTTATCCCTTAGAACCAGATATTTTTAGTTATACTTAAATAATAGATTAAATGGGGGGAATTTATAAATACTAAAAGTTGGTATAACCCTTATTTACATAATTATTTTAGTGACTTTATATATATATATATATATATATATATATATATATATATATATATATATATATATATATATATATATATATATATATATATATATATATATATATATATATCCTTAGTTTCAAATATGGAACTTATTGGAGCATTTATCTTGGTATTTTATCATTTTGTTGATTTTATTTGACTAAGTAGTACCTGCTTAATTATTCCTAGATTATTTTATTGTGTCATAGGGATCCTTAGTTGTGTTTTTATTACTGTTGATTTTCCTTTCCTTTCAGATGAATCCAAAATTTATGGATGTTGTTGTCATGCAAAAACTTTTTTTTTTGAAATGTTGTGTTTTTCTTACTGTTGAGTTTCCTTTCCTTTCAGATGAATCCAAAATTTATGGATGTTGTTGTCATGCAAAAACATTTTTTTAGAAATGTTGTGTTTTTCTTACTATTGAGTTTCCTTTCCTTTCAGATGAATCCAAAATTTATGGATGTTGTTGTCATGTAAAAACTTTTTTTTTTGAGATGTTCTAAGATCCTTTTCAAATTATTTTGGGCACATTTACTTTTGGCCATTTTATTACTCTTGGGTCAAATTTTACATGCCACTAGTTCCCCATATTCAAATTAGAGGATTCTATATATATTTAAATCTCATTAAAGGAATTTACAGATACAAATTCTTTATTACATAGTTACATATGAAGTGCAAATTACTATTATATTATTTTTCATTACAAAAATCTAAAGTTTATAGGGTTAATTTCCATTTTGTGTGATTGTATCAAAGGATTTCCTAGGAAAAATAACATATAGACTTGAATCTACGTGAATTAGAACACACTCATATTTTTAGATAAATAAATATGGTCATAGGTATTTGATAGTGTTAATTCTTGACATAGATTAAACCACTTCACTTTCAAGACTCTTATTAGCCATTCCTCTTATTGATTATCTATGTGATATTGACCCCCCTATTCACCATCACTACTATACAAGAATTTCTAAGTTAATACTCAAACTATTATATTTCACTCTTTGACTTCTATTAGCCTCAAGCTAACTATCTTTACTTTCTATGGGATAAGTCTATACTAGGTAGATAGGTTTGCATTTATAGACATGTCCACTTAGTGCGGCCTTGTACCCACACCATTTAATGACTAGCTTCCAAAATTTGAAACATTTATTTGGGTCATCCCACATGTTTCACAAGTTGAATAAAATAAAATATTTAAAAGGTTCACTATATAATCAAATCAAAGGTCATTCATTAAGGTAATTGATAGTGTAGACACAAATCTAGTCACATGTACTTAAAAATGTTAATTATTGATATGTCCTAAACCACATGATTGCACCAAAATACATGACTATTATTTATCAATATTATAATACATTTATCTATATATAAGATTGAACCTTCATTATCCATAATTAATACACAAAAATTTACAAGTAAAATGTTAAAACCACTTCATACCATCCTCAAATTATTCTTAACTTAAGATAACTCTCCCTAATCTTTTGGGACAGGTTTGCAATAGGTGGAAAGATCCACTATTGTAAGCCTTTCCACCTATATCAACCACATCTTGCACCAAATAAAGTCTAGTTTCATAATTTTGAAACATTCTTTTGGGTCTTCCCGCATGATTCATAAGGTTAACTAAAGAAAATGATCAAAAATTTTGCATATAAATACACATTAAAGGTGTTTCATTATCCTCAATTGGTACTCAATTGGTTCCTACCTTACACACTATTACACATTGATAAAATATACCCTATTCTTTCCAATTTCAATATCACTAGAAAAGCGCAGTCATAAGCCAAGTCTAAAGTATCTCAAAGCAAGTTAAGATCTATCATTATCAGGTATCAAAGACATTTTTGAGTTGTATACACATAGTCTAGGAGCATAATTTTACTATCACTCTAGGTGGGATAACTATGTGGGATTTAATCCCCTCTTTGGAGTATTGGATAAGTAGGTAGGGTTCAATCATCAAGGGAGTGATTGGGGTCAATTCATCCCATTGCACCCCCTCTCTTTTTGTACATTTTCAAAATTTCAAGGTGCCTTCATGGTTTCAAAGACAAAATAAGGAAATGAATAAATTCCAAATGGTATAATATAAATTTTAATATCTCATCTCACTTAGTAGACACATGTATATATGGCACAATAGTCATATTTTTATATCATAGTTAATTAGGTGAAGTCCGGAGTCAATATACTTGAGTGGCTAGTGATTTTATCCACCTACAATAGTCCTATCCATAAATATTCAAAGATTCTAATTCTTATTTATTATTATTATAATTTTGTTTTTTTTATCTTTTCTTATCAATTATTAGTCACAATCAACCAAGACATGTCTGTAGTCAATGGACTTGAGTGACACTACTATATATATAGAGAAAAATGTACAAAAATAATTTTAGATTATGTTCTTGATCTTAAGCATACACATTCATAGTTTTTGATGATTTTCACTTCTAGATATCAGGAACAGTAAAAAAAATCATGTTTTTAGCTAAGTATATTGCTTCCTAGTGATTTCTAATAATAATAATTTTCCATATTTATCAATTTACAAAATCAAATTTTTTAATTATTATACATCTTTAGCATTTTTATATCTATAAAGTTTTACATATATTATCATGAAAACATTTATTATCAAATAATAAATTAGGTAAAACATATTGGTGAACCCATGCTTTTGTTTCAAACATTGCTTTCATTTTCACTTTTTATTATAGGGTTTCAACTATAATTCTTAATTTACATACACTAAATATATTTTCTCTTTGACTTTGGGGCTTAAAATTAAATTATTGATTTTCCTTGCAAAAATTTCTTTACTTTTCATTACCTTTCAATTTATTTTTTTATTTTTAGAAACTTTGTTCTAATAGTTTTAAAATGCATAAGAACTGTCATTTTGGGCAAAGTGGTCTTCAATTTTACTTGAGCCATGGCTTGAGGGGTATTATTATAATACTCAAGCCATTAGAAAACACTATATATGTATTTCAGTTTCCACATACCTCACGGTATATTGGAAATTCCTAGGTTTTGTTTTTTAGTCATAGGAAGCCTTTGACCATTTGTTCTTATAATGCATCAGTATGCAATTATCCATGGGAGGTTACTTTGAAAATACCCTAATGCTAGGATAATGTTTTTACAGGATAGTGGAATTCTTCATAGTTATTTCCTTTTGGGTTATGTTCAATATATCTAAGATCTAACAAAGCAAACACACATTGACTAGGTACATCCCTAATCCTAATTGCAAATTCAAAGTTTAAAATTAAAATAAATATAACAATGAATGCATTTTGCTTACATTTTATAAAGTTTACTATCAAGTTCTATGTTACTTTTCACATTATTTTAATGATTCATTATATATGGGCATTAATAAAATTTAAATAGAATAAAAAGGATATAATGAATGATGTAAAATATTCATCTCATATTATTGTAATATCTAATTTGAGCTATTACTTATGACAACCAAACACTAAAGAATGCTTGACTCATTTTTTCCCTCCTATTCCAATTATTTATCCATTACTCATATTAGATTCTACTATTCATACTATCAACACTATACAAAGTTGAATATCTCATCCACTATGACACAAATAAAGTGGTAAACATGTTCCTCCTCTACCCCCTCCTCCTTACATAAGGTATGTACATCAACCTAAAGTGTATGATAACAATGATCAATGAAAGAATTCTCATACTAAGATTTTAGTATTAGAATTACTCAAAATAATGCCAATGTATATAGATATTCTTTATGAAGCATTACACAACATAATTTCACCCAGTAACACATAACCCCCTTATGTTGTTTTAATTATTAATAATTTAGGATGGACAAAGGAAACTATTTCTTTCAAAAATGAGAACTTACCTCTAAAACATATCATAGATCAACATATCCCATTATATATCTAGGTTTATGTGTACAACAAAGCTATAAAAAGTGTTATAGTCAATAATGGATTATGATTAAACATTTTTAATATATCTTTCTTAAATATAATGGGCATACATGCATAATATTATACTTATTCAGACATGAAAATTTGAGGATTTGATAATATTCTACAAAAATTACTAAGAAAAACTACATTGCATATAATCATGGGCCTTTGTATAGTAGTTTCCATTTTTCAAGTCATGCTAATGTCATTAATTATAATATTCTTATAGGAATACCTTGGATACATGAGATGAATGGAGTTACACCTACTCTACATGCATGTTTAAATTTTGGCCACAAAGGATACATATATACATGCCCTTTAGATTAGGAACCATTTAAATATTATGCATTAACCCTACCTGAAGATCATTACATTCCTCATATGTAACCACCTTTGAAAACATTTAGATTAAAAGTGCCACCAATATATTCTTCCTCTCCAATAAAATTATCATCAATAGAATATAATCGATATGGATTTGGGCTTAAATGTTTTTTAAAAATATGATATAAAGGACAAGGATTGGGAGTACATGCCCAAGGCATTGTTAACCCCATTAAAAAATTTCATCTGAAAGGATGACATGGTATTGGTTATTCAAATGAATAAATAAATCAAATAAAGGAACATCTATATCAACTAAGATATATACAAATTTCTTGAATATAAAAGCTAAGCCATCAATAACATAGAAAGTTCATGACACATTTGCATTACAATTGGTATACCCTAAGATGAATGAAAATATAACTTCCCTAGAGATCTGGGCATTAGATAAATTTTTAAATGATGAGTCTCTCTTAGAATACCTTGGGACACATGATGAATTTATTTCCTTCTATCATAATAAAAGGTTCCCTCATTCTATAACCACTTAAGCATATTTTGGAGAAGCTGAAGATACTAATATCCACATTAGAACATATGGTCCATACACCATTCATATAACATATATTGAAGAAAAATACCTTAAGTAATGAAAATAAAATATAATTTTATTATGTAAAAAATAAATATCCACATCCATTCCTTCTCATGGTTCTTTAAAATAAGGATGGAGATAAAAATCTTTAGCAAGTTCTACATGATTACCTAGAAATATTCAAATTGGCTTGCCAAGATATGCCTAGAATTGATCCTACAATTGCAATGCATAATATAAGACTATATGTAGATATCAATCTAGACAAATAAAAACTCAAATAATGCATCCAAATGTAACCCTGGTAATCAAACATGAAGTTAATTTTTTTTGGATGCAGTTTTTATTCAAGCCATTTGTTACCTTGAGTGGGTATCTAACATATTACCAATTACAAATCCTAATTGATATATTTTATGTTATATAGATTAATGGGATTTAAATAAGGCATATCTTGAACATTATTTTCCATTACCAAACATTAATATTATTGTGGAATCAACTGTTGGTTATGAAATGCTATATTTTATGGATGGACTTTTTTTATACAATTAAATCAATATTAACCCCAAAAATTAAGAAAAAAAATGTCATTTATCACACCATGGGGAACATACCCTTTGGTAGGGACCACTTATTAAGTAGATATTATACACATATTACATGAATATATATGCAAGATTATCAAATATTATTTGGATGACTTAATTTCAAAATTAAAACATTGAATGATCATGTTATAGATTTACAACAAATATTTGAGAGATTATGGAAAATTAATGTGAATTTAAATCCAAAAAGTGTGTATTTAGAGTTACGCTAGGAGAGTTATTTAGATATATCATATCTCATAGAGGCATTGAAGTAGATCCCCAAAATATCAAAGCTATCATATATTACCTCCTCTAGTAGAATTGAACAATTATAGTCCCTACAAGGAAAAAATTAAGAAACATGATGGTTTATAGATTAATTGGTTGATAAGACACAATATTTCTTGTGCCTATTAAATAAAGATACAAATGATCAATGAGATGGTAGTTGTCAACATAATTTTGATAAAATTACAAAATAGCGACCCAATCCACCTATTCTCATACTACCAATACCAGATAGGCCTCTACCATTATACATCTCAACTACATAACATGCCTTAGGACCTTTACTAGCATAACATTATGATGATTATAGAGAATTTTCCATTTATTCAATTAGTTATACAATAGTAGAATATGAGAAGAATTACAATACAATGGAAGATTTATGTTTGAAACACAAAAATTATGACATTATATACTTAATAATTAGACATAAGTTATCACAAAGGTGGACCCAATTAAGTTCCTCACATCCAAATTAAATTTATCATGACACATTGCCAAATGGGTGTTAATCATAGAATTCAACTTAAAATTCATATCTTAGAAATCAATAAAAGGATAAATTATTGTAGATCACTTAGCTGTAACTTCCTTATTGGATAAATCAATAATTAATGATGATTTTTGTGATGAATACGTTACATATCACATTGATAATGACACATGGATAATGTACATTGATGGATAAAAATATGCGACTAATTCTAGAGCAGGGATAGTCTTCATTACTCACCAAGGTCAACCATTTCCATTTTCATTTCACTTAGGATTTTTATGTACAAAAAATATAGTAGAATGCAAAGATTTAATACTAGGTTTATCTAATACACACACTATAAATAAAATATCTAAAAGTATATGTAGATTAATGGTGTACTAAAATATCAAAATAAATAAGAAAAATTAATCCTATAAAAATAAATGGTACAAAGATTAATGGTGTACTTCAACATGTTTTCAATAGAACATGTACCCTGTAAGCACAATAAACATGATGATGAAATGGCTAATGCTACCTCCATGATCCCTATTGAGATCAACGATGAGCATGTGATTTTTACTATTAATAAAATACAACACCTATTTGTTGTTATAACATATTTGTAAACTCTAGTATCCTTGGTATTTATTTAAGTCATAGTAATTTTAGAATTATATATATAATTTATTATATCAAGATGTTATCCTATAAAATACTACACATAATGTGTTTTATCAAAATTAGAGATTAAGTGAATCAAGATAATTAAGACAAACAATTGAGTAAATAAAAATGCAAGAGATATACAATTATTACACATGCCTAATTTCAACTTACTACTTTTAAAAATATGCTAAAAGAGGAAAGTAATAAAGATAAATAACTCAGCTTGAAATCAAATATGAATTACTAAAACAAATATTATGTAATCAAATGTGGGACTATGTGAGGTCACTATGAATTAGTAATAAGGATTTGCTTTATTTTAGAACAAAGTTGGCTTGAAATGGTGTTTGTAGGTGTGCTAGCATTAGTTAGGGTTTTTACCCTATGAAAGTTATAGTGGGCATGCCTTCACTTATAGATCATGTATTTGTATGTGAATGTCTTTGATTAATCATATAAGTTGATGTGTGCCTTATTATTCACTCAAAATCCTTACTTAAATGATAAAGGGAATAAAATTGATGTAAAATAGGGAAAAAGGGGTTAAGGGATGAAGTTGTGCTTGACCTCAACACCTTGTGTGTTGAGCACTACCTAAATATCAATACTTGGAAGAGGGATAAAACTCCATGTATCTCTCACATGATATAGTATTGTGTATATAATATTAGTGAAGTGCTACACGTTGGTGCAATATTGGTGTGATTAGGTGATTAAACAATGATTTTCAACCTTGTTTGTTTAATTAGACCTAGATAAAGACTTATTGAGCTGTAGGAACTCAAAATTAGGAAGAATAGGTGTTTCCTTCTCAACGTACGGTTAGAATAATTTTGATGTTTGAAATTATAGAAGCCTTCTCTTGAAAAATGAATATAATATGTGATTATATAGTGGTTATTTTGGGATTTATGTAAATTGGGATTGAAAAATGTGTAGGGTGACCCATTGGGGTGAATTCAAATTTGATAAACTAGCCATTATTTTGTGTAAGGATGAAACTAATAAATTCAAATACTACCAGCCAATAAGACTGTCTTGAAAGCATGGTTTCATCTAAAGACCAAAGACAACCAAACTAGAAGCATGAATCAGTTAGGGGATGAGATTAAGCTATTTGGAATAAAGAATAGGAAGAATTAGTAGCATAGTTTCTTTAAGGTAGAGGGCATCCACATATAAGTTGAATAAAAATGGTTTAAAATTATTGAATTGAGCATAGGTTAAGTGTGCATATGGGATAGTCATAAGTGCATTATTCTATCATTAAATGTTAATTTTAGTATCTAAATTTATCCCATTTTATTATATTAATTCATCAAAGCAAAATTACTATATTAAAATTAAGAGTGTTATACCTGAGTTTACTTATGTTTAATATACTTAGATTTAGATCACAAGTTGAACTATGCTTCATGCAAACTACAATGAAACATATATAAATTAGTCCTTACTTAGGATAAAAATATAAAAGTAATGAAAAGAAATTTATAGATCAAATAACAAGGAAAAAATATACCTTTTCATGTATGTGAACCATTGTGTTTTATAGTGCAAGAATGATGACTAGAGAGAGTGGAACCCTTGGAGATTTATTCATTGAAACATTTGGATTTGACTGTGCATGCATGAATCCTCATTGGTAGGAGAATTTGATTAAGAACTCAAGATGAAGTTGAATCTATCATTGCACAACTCAAGGTGGTAAAATATCTTGGAATCTATGTATGAATTCCATTAGAGCATTTTTGTGTAAAAATGCAACAAACAGAGTGAATCAATTACTGTAGATAAAATAAGATTCATTATGGTGTAAAAATGGTGAAATATGTAAAAAAAATAGTATGAATTGGGTATGGTGTATACAACATAGATAATGACATGCATTTCCATTCCTTCTAAAAAAACTACAACAAAAATTAAGAAAGAAAGTGATCACATGTTGAAAACATCACCCCCATATGGTATCCGAGTATATTGATTTTCAATACCAATTTAATCTATAAGTAAACCTATGTATAATTATAAAACACATGCCATGCATGATACCCAAAATCCATGCAAATTTTTGTAATAAGATATATATAAATCTAAAATGTTTCTAGATAACCACTGAAAAACTTATATGTAGACTAAACATGACTATGAGAAATCTGGAAAATGTTGTTTTTGAGTTTGAGGATGAAAACATACTATTCTAGGAAACTATGGTCTGCACTATTATCCTTAGGGGCATGGTTCTATCTGAATATGCCTTATGAGTAAAAATTAATTTTGCACGATGATCAACTAAGCAAGTAATGTTATTTTTTATCTATGCAGTGGATTATTTCAACTTAATCTCTAAGATAAGCCACTATGTATGCCCCTCTTTTGAGGTGAGTTGTGAATACTGCACAATAACTTCACTCAAAAAAAAGTTATGTGAATGATGTTATAGAAAAGTTTAAAATATGGAGTAATAATGTTAACATTTAAAAATCATGGTATCTTATTGATAATCTAAGTAAATTGGTAAAGTATGATACATGTAGAGCCAAGCATACATAGTTTCATGTCTAGATAGATGTTATCAGTTAGGCATACAATGAATAAATGATCATTTAGTTAGTAATTAAAACTAATATAGAACTACTCAGGAAAAATGCATGATATTTATAATGGCATAAAAAAATTAGGGAGATGCATGATATCTATCATGGCATCAAAAACTAAGCAAACAATCATAAATAAGAGTCATGGACATGACACATACACCGAGAACAAAAATAAAAACACACAAAACATGCAAGAAGGCCAAGGGGACACATACAAGGGACATGTTAAAATATCATTCACATACGTAAAAGCATACAATACAACTTAGAGCTAAAAAAGGACATGTTCAAATTTCCATAATCTATAAAAGTTGAATATACACAAAACATGAATCAAAGAAATTAAACATGATAAACATGCATGACTAAGTGAAATTGATCTACACAAGTAATTTGTAAGATTAATGCATTCAACAATTTAGGTATCTAGTTAGATATCAATGTTAAAGTAAAAAAATGATGAAATATTTAAACAATGTACTATAATATAGTATGAACAATAGGGATAGTCATAAAGTGATAAAACCTAAGTAACAGATGTAGACATCCAAAACTAGACACAACTAGATTTTGACCAGACTTTAGATTAATTCCTACTAACCATTGCAAACTAAGCCTAGGGATCATTAAAAGTTCCAAATTTTTTCGTGCATCATTCATCAAAGCTCAAAATCATGTTAATGTATCCCTATTTTGGATATTCTATTATATGAAATAATAACCTCTCATAAATTCTTCCCTAATCACCTTGTGGCATAACAATAGTTGATTTGGCCTATGAAACCATTAAGTGGGGTACTTGAGAAAGAGAAAAAACACTAATCAAATTGAATTAACTAATTAAACAAGATTAAGTGCCTAGTATAAAAATGGAATTTCCAAAATTCAAAATATCAAAGACTTTTCATCATTACTTTATGAGTTGTCAAGATCTTTGAAAATATCCTAAAATATCTAATTTGAGAGCCATGTCTAGTAATTGACAATCATAATTACATGAAATATATTAAATCAACTAGAGTTAGTATCAACTCACCTAGGGTTAGTTTGAACCCATCCCATGTTTAAAATCAACCTTACTCACCTTGGGTGAGAGTTAATTCTTGAGGTTATAAATACAAGGCCATACCCCAGGTTATAAACATAAGGCCATACCCCTTCATTTATAGGATTAGATATTGTAGAGTTATTATGCACTATTATTTCCATAATCCTCATGAAATTAATGTTACCATGCCCAAATATTAATCTAAACAATCAAATCCAAGGTGCAAAGGATAGAAGGAGCCAAACAACCTTCATTATCAAATACTTCTTGTGCACAAACCAAGCAAGCCATTCAAAAATCCATTTGGAGATATAAGGAAGGTAAAAGAGTGTGTTATTTTATGTTTTTGTTGTGATTTAATATGTAATTTTATTACTTAAGATATCCCTAGTGTCTGGGCTAGAGGTGTTAGGATTTTAGTGTGTTTATTTGAGTTTTATTTCTTGGACTAACACAAGTCTAACCTCCCCTCTACATATTCCTTGTCCACATGTTGGCATGCCCGATGGGACCTGAATCCCACAAAGTTTCTCCCAAGGCCCTTTAGAGAATTAGCCTAATATTTTTCATGTAAAACTTTAAGCTTGTTGATTAAAACAAGTGAAAATTGAAGGCTAAATGATGTTCTTATGGAAGTCATGAAGTTACCTTGTGCAGTCACATTCTTGTTCTTTGAAATTGTGATATTGCACAAACTATCATGGTTTTATCCCTAACCATTGAGGTTTTGGCTAACCATTTTATGCTTTTAGGGAAACCATGATATTGCAATATCACAACTTTTAAAGTTGTAATATTTTGTTAAAAATTACTATATTGTAATGTTATGACTTTTCAAGTCATGATCTCACCATAATTTTAGCATCATTGCATACAATTTCATGGTATTATAATGTTGTAACTTTGCAAGTCATAGTATTTTCATAATTTTAGAGGTATTACTTAAAATTGCATGGTATTACCTTTGACTACCATAATCAGGATAACTATTTTATGTTTATAGGGTTAAGTTTCATTATTTTCCTTAGAGTAGTGATATTGCCTTTATTTATACATTATTGTGATTAGAATAGTGATATTATGTTAAATACTCTAATTTTAGGTAGTTATATTTTTCTAACTGTTATAGTTTTATAGGGAAAGTCATGATATTGCATTGTGTTTCTATGAGCTTACACTCTACGTAGAATATTAGAAACTTGAGAGCTAGATTTTGAAAATAATTTATCCACTCATGATTTACTTCTAATAAAAAGGACACCCTAACATGTTTTCAAGACCCAAAGGCTAAGAGGAATACATTTAAAACATTCTAAACTTGCAAAATTGACATTTCATATTGGTGCTTTCAAAAACTCTTTCATTCAAGTTATTTTTTATTTTGTTTAAAAAGCTTTCAACAACAAAGACCAAGGGCCTCAAACTTCATTACACATTTTGTTTTGATGCCATAAAATTGAACTCTCACATTAGTTTCATGCTCATAAGAGTTTTTAATTTAATTCTTATTTTTTGAAGTGTTTGTTTAGCAAGATGAATGACACATGTATACTCTCCCCTATTCCCTTTAGGGAACTCGGGTGATAAAAAAGCTCATTATTTTCATTTAGTTACTTTGGTTAAAAATAATTGAAGGAAATTTGTTAAGGCCCTCCCCAAATTTTTATTATTTGGGTGACCCAAAACTAACCCTAAAGTATATCTAGCTTGTGAGTGAGATTTCATCATCTCCTCACAACTTCTCTAAGGAAGCATTGACATAATAATTCATATCCCAACATTATTTCAACCCCAATCCATGGTGGGTTATATTAATTAAGGGTGACCTATTAAGACACTTGTTTTGAGTGTTTAAAACAAGCTCCATTTGTGGTACTCAGCCTTAAAATGTAGGGGCAACTCAAATGTCGTACTGCACTAAGCAAGTGATGGATGTAGTGGTTGTGAAAAGGACAAGACCTTTTCACAACAATCCAGTTGATATGGATCTAAATTATGTGATTGAATCTATAATGTTAACCACACTTGGGACCATCTAGAAATGATAAAAAAATGATAGTTTAGAATAACCCCACTTACCACAGACATACTATCAATGCATGATGAGTAGCCCAAAGTTCCATGTCACTTTAAAAAATCTTGAGAGAAGAGGGGGCCTAAAAACCCTACTTTTCATGTGATTTTAATTTTTGGATTAAAAAATTAAAATTTTCTCAAGAGAAAGTATATTGATGAAGTTTGATAGTATAATGCAACCTTGTCAGTTTTAGGTTATTAGGATGATACACTTAGGTGTTTATGTCATTTTGTCCTCTTTCCTTGCTTGGTTTTATGTATAACTATTTGTTTATCAAACCATGCCAAAAATGAGTCTTGGCATCACTCCTTTGTTTGAAGAAGCATTATTCCATTCATTTGATATCACACCTTTTTCCTTAAACTTTTGCCAAAACCTTTGTGTGTTTCACTTATTTGAAAAGGGTGTCATTATGCTATCCAATTCTTTCCAAGTCTTGTTACTTTGAGTCTTGAAATAAACATTTGTCATATTTTTAGAGTATGATAACATTATTACACTACTTAAATAATTTCAAAAACTTGTTTCCTTATGTCCAAATTACATTTTTAAAATTAACATCACGTGTGGCTTTTGGATCTATATTTAGTACCATCATGTTGTTTGTTCTTGTCTAGCTTTTTATTTGTTTTAATATTCTAGTCTTCTAAGTTGAGTTGAAAATTAGCCTTGACAAGTTTAGATCCAAACATTGATTGGTTTATATCGAGGCTTTGTGTAATTTTGGCTTAGAACATTTTCCTTTCACTTTTGGGTTGTGTAGCTTAGGTTAATTCTTTATTAAATTTAAAAACTTTTTTTGTGGCTAAACTTGGAGAAGTAGTCTACCTTCCTTATGACTAATGTTTCATGTCTTTTTATACATGACCAAGTTAATGTTTAAATCCAAATGCCTAGTTTGTGCTAAAGTGTTTCAAAATTTTTAGATTAAATCTCTTTCCTTTTAGACCTCATTTTATTTAAAGTATAGATTTTGTTCCTTTTGAAAAAGACCTAGCAATACCTATTTTGATCCTAGCTTTTTGTGCCTTGTTTTCCTAAAATACCTAAAAACTTTTGTTTCTTTGAACCTAGTTTATACTTGTTTGAAACACATTGTATGTAAGTTTGTCATTTCTGGTTTTTGTTCATCCACTTGACCTTTTTATGTAAGCAATTTTATATTAGGCATTTAATGTTAGACTATTTTAGACCAAGTTTTAGCACAAACCCTTTTAGAGATACAACTCCATTTCTTAGACCAAATTAGACCAAGTTTGAACCATTGTTTATTTGACACTATTTTTAAGATTTTTTAGAACTCAAGGCCTCTTTCATGAAATGTTCATAATTGATTTGGATATTCTCATTACACTCATATTAGAACCATGTACAATCTAGGATATGATAATGTGGTTGTACAAGATGAATTTGTTTAAGACCCTTATGGTGATGATGCAGTTTGTGAGTTAGATCCTTATCCTCATTACACTACTTAATTTAGGGATCAAATCTAAGATCCCTTAGCCCACTATTTGGTTAACATGCCTCATTATTTAGAGTAGTACCAAGAATAAACCACATAGTACCTTGCTAGCATCCCATCAATTGTATAGAAAGTTTAATATCCATATTACATTACTATGCTATCAACATATGATCCTTATTTGTTTGATCATCACTTGATTGAAAATAAGGATGAAGTTTTAGTTAGATCTATGGAGGTAGGGGCAGAGTTTCTAGTAGAGTTCCCCTATGAAAATTTACCTAGTCTAGTAAGAGTGCTTTTCAACATGACTTATAACCAAACCATTGAACAAGCCTCTTTTAGCAATCCTCAAACACTCATGATGATGTCATATTAAGACCCACACATTCTTGTCATAGGAAAGAGCCTCATGGAGGACCACTTTATACAAATGCAAACATCATATCAAACTTATTTGTACTTAATGTGTAACTTTAATAACATGTCCATGTCAAATGCTCATCTCATCAAGTTATCTCCCTCAATAGGAGTATTAATAAAATTAATAGGTCAATACAATATGGGTATAGACCCATTTACACAAATTAGTTCATGTTAGGTTGTGGAGCTAAAAGCTTCACTGATGCAGACATGGAGGAGGTCATTGGAGGAGGTTGCTGAAGTGTCACAGACACCGGCATCGGTCAGGCCAACCGACGTCGGTCAGTATTAGACAAGAAGAGCAACCGACATTGGTCAGGGATCGACCAGCGTCGGCCACCTCCAGGTAGACAGGGACCGATGTCGGTCACCTGTACGATTCGAAACTCCGAGTGTTATAGATAGTTTGTTAACAAACCGAGTGTTTGCATGTTAAGAGCCAATTTTAGACTTGAAGCTAGGGATCTAATTATTGTAATTAGGTGTCTAATTATTGTTTGCATGAGATCTATATAATAGACTCATGGGCTATATTATAAAGTGTTCTAGTTTGAGTTGAGCAAAGTTAGCTCCTTCTGTGTGTGAAGAGAGCAAGGGTGTTCCTCCTAGTTCCATAGGGGTGCCGAGTGTGTATGATCAGGTTGGTCTATAGGTGTGCTAGATCAAGGAGAAGATCCACCAGGGTACTAGTTTGGAGAATCATAAGGACTTGGTGAGGCAAGGACAAGGGTTCTTCAGGGTGTAGAGAGATCTACATGGTAACAGGTGTGTGTGCGAGGTCAAAGGAGATCTGTAGGTGGCAGCAGAATCAAAGGTGACAGAAACACATCAGAGAGCAAGAGAGGAAGGCAAGGTAGTTCCTTTCATAAGTAAGATCATTTGGGTTGCAGGTTGTTGTAAGTTTAAAGGAGATCTACTTGAAGTACATTGAGTACTTGGAGTGCGTGGAGCACTTGTGTACTGGTAGTAGTGGATACTGATTGGTGGAGGTGAACACCAACTCTGTGTTTGAGTTATGTGTTGGGACCGTAAGAGAGAGAGATTTGAGGAAAGAAGTACTGTACACTTGAGGTGTGGGAAGCCTCTGAGAGGTGTGAAGAAGAAGTGGCATCTTCTTTATTGTATCCTTTTCTGGATGAGTATTAATACAAGTTGTGTATTGTCTCTCATATTCTCTATTGTTTCTAATTTCTAGTTACTTGTTACTTCTAGTTAATTCCGCATCTTAAGTTGCTTGTATATGGTAATCAATGGTGCTTCCATGGGTTCCTAATAGTTGGTATCAGAGCTAAGGTTGCAGGAAGCAGGGTTTGTGTTTGGTTACAGGGCACTCTCAGGAGTTTCTAATTGAGTGGGAGTATAACAACGGCAGAAGAAAGTAAGCTACGAATGGAGAAACTAAATAGCACGAATGGTTACTTACGGTGTTATGGAAAGAAAGAATAGGTAAAGAAATATTGTTGGTTGGTAGTAGATCAGCATGAAGGAACTGAAGATGCAGATGTTGCAGGTGTTGTTGCACATGATGCTCTGAGATGTTTCTTGGATAAAGTTAAATCTTGGTTAATAGATTATGTTTCCTCTTTCCATGCAGCCCCAAGCAGAGGGGTTGGTGAGCCTTGTCATAGTATTGGCAAAGGGGAAGTGTTGCTGAAATTGTAGCCGGCCGACACATGGGTGTTGAAGAAGGTCATGCAGGTCCCAGTCTTGGAGATGCAGTTAATTTCTTCAGGGAATTTGGGTGATGAGAGATGCACAAGAACTCTCACAGTGGATGCACTTGAATTAGCTGGTGGTAAGAAAGCAGGTACTCTTTATCTACTTGCTTGTATTACTGATTCCACTTCTATTACACAGGTGTGGCTTTGTAGGCTTGGTCACATAACTGAGAAGGGAATGGATGTTCTTAAGTTAGATGGTAAGAGATCAGCTTCAGAGAGCATAGACCGAGATTTCTATGAGTAGTGGGTTGCTACAAGAAAGGATTGTGTTTATTGCAAGAAAAAGAAGACTGATGTATTTGATAAACTTAAGAACTGGAAAGCCTTGGTGTTCTTGGAGGAGATGACAGATAGAGACCAGTGGATGGGGATGGATACTTCTGAGTAGGGAAGTTTGGACATGGGATTGATTCAAAGGAGATCATGGGTAAAAAGTCATCACTCACAGGCATACACAGGTACCGACATCGGTCAAGAATAGCTGACGTCGAACAGACAGGTGCTGATGTCGATCATGTGCAGACCAGAGAAGCTGGTGGTGTTGGGTAGGGTGGTTACCGGTGTTGGTCAAGGAACCAACATCGGTGACCAGGTAAGACTGACATCGGTCAGAAAATTGGTGTCGATAGAAAAAATAGTCGCATGAGAATCGACGTCAGTCAGATGCAGATTGTATGGTGACCGAGGTCGGTCACTGAGACAAATTTTGGGTAGACAGCAAGCTTTTAAGGAGTCTCAAATGCCCATGGGGAGGACTAAAAGTGCAAGTAAGCCTCAAATTCATTGTTCCTCTTCTTTATACTAGTTTCTGACTGTAGAGTAGGAAGGATCTAGGAAACAGTGGGAGCATGGCATGAACAAGATGTAGGACCAAACGAGAGATTTGGTAGGGTTGCCAGCCGGTATGAAAGCACTAAGATGAATGGATACCTTGGTTAAAGAATAGAGAGAATGGATACGTGAGATAGAAGGCCAGGTCATATGGTCTTAAGGAAGCTGCAAGACAGTGGTACAGGTTTTGACAGGTGGAGGACAAAGTAGGGCTTTAGTCAATGTCAGTATAACCATTGTGTTTGTCTTACTAGGTGGATGATGGTCACAACATTATCTTGTTACTGTATGTGGATGGTATGCTAGCTAGCAGGTTTAGACATATAGGGTTTTGCTAAGCTAAAGGTAAGGTTAGTTCAGTGGCATGCCATGAGGAATTTGGAGTAGCAAAATTCTTTGGCATGAGAGACATGGAAGATCACAGGTTGATTTTGTCTCCAGTGGGAGCTGATGTGAATCAGGTGTTGGCAAGGTTCAGGATGCAGAACTGGAGCACACCAAGGGCTGGATAGTTCAATGTCTGAAATCACATGAGGTCTGGTATAGACCTAAGTTTTCCCAAGCAATGGGAACTATCAAAAAGTTTGTAGTCAATCTAGGAAGGAAGCACTGGAGGGCAGTTCAGTGGATTCTCAGCTATCTGAGATAGACTAGCAGTAGGGATTCATGATATGTAGGGTCAAGTACTTTGGATGTGGTAGGTTACTTGGATGAGAGGAGGTGCACCATAGGTTGTGTGGTGGTTGGTCTTTAGGATTGAGCTTGAAGAGGGATACAAGGTAGGATATAGATTAGATAGGGTACAGGTACAGGTATAATACAACTATTTATCTCCAAGTGGGAAATTTTTAGGTTGTGGAGCTAAAAGCTTCACTAATGCAGACATGGAGGAGGTCATTGGAGGAGGTTGCTGAAGTGTCACAGACATCGACATCAGTTAGGCCAATCGACATTGATCAGTATTAGACAAGAAGAGAAACCGACGTTGGTCAGGGATCAGCCAGCGTCGATCACCTCCAGGCAGATAAGGACTGACGTCGGTTGCCTGTGTGGTTTAGAACTGTGAGTGTTACAGATAGTTTGTTAATGAACTGAGTGTTTGCATGTTAAGAGCCAATTTTAGACTTAAAGCTATGGATCTAATTATTGTAATTAGGTGTCTAATTATTGTTTGCATGAGATCTATATAATAGACTCATGGGTTGTATTGTAAAGTGTTCTAGTTTGAGTTGAGCAAAGTTAGCTCCTTCTGTGTGTGAAGAGAGCAAGGGTGTTCCTCCTAGTTCCATAGGGGTGCTGAGTGTGTATGATTAGGTTGGTCTACAGGTGTGCTAGATCAAGGAGAAGATCCACTGGGGTACTGGTTTGGAGAATCATAAGGACTTGGTGAGGCAAGAACAAGGGTTCTTTAGGGTGTAGAGAGATCTACATGGTAATAGGTGTGTGTGCAAGGTCAAAGGAGATCTGCAGGTGGCAGTAGAATCAAAGGTGATAGCAACACATCAGAGAGTAAGAGAGGAAGGCAAGGTAGTTCCTTCCATAAGTAAGATCATTTGGGTTGCAAGTTGTTGCAAGTTTAGAGGAGATCTAATTGAAGTACATTGAGTACTTGGAGTGCGTGGAGCACTTGTGGAGTGTGTGGATCACTTGTGTAATGACAGTAGTGGATATTAATTGTTGGAGGTGAACACCAACTCTGTGTTTGAGTTATGTGTTGGGACTGTAAGAGAGAGAGCTTTGAGGAAAGAAGTACTATACACTTGAGGTGTGGGAAGCCTCTGAGAGGTGTGAAGAAGAAGTGGCATCTTCTTTATTTTATTCTTTTCTGGATGAGTATTAATACAAGTTGTGTATTGTCTCTCATATTCTGTGTTGTTTCTGATTTCTAGTTACTTGTTACTTCTAGTTAATTCTGCATCTTAAGTTGCTTGTATATGGTAATCAATGGTACTTCCATGGGTTCCTAATAGTTTAGTGGGTGACATATTCAACATACCTATTTTAGCATAGAGTTGCACCATTATGGGAGAGTTTTCTAGGTTTTCTCACTCCTAACTATAATATTGGAACAACCTCAGGCTGTGGGTATCCTATAGTAAGGTTAAACCTATAGGATTTTTAATGAGGCTAGCTCCTTAGATGCTTCACTTTAGCTTGTTTCCCACACTAGAACATACCACTAACTAAGGAAAAGGGAGAGAAAAATAACATGAAATGGAAATCTAAGATAAGGATGGTGATGCACCAAATATTAAATGATCCACTTCAGCCTAGGAGCCTTAATGAATAATAATTAATTCAAATAAGATACAAACTAATCTAATCCTATCTCAAGACTAAAAACATAAATATTTTATGTGAAGGTCAAAGGGGAACCCTAAAATTTGAAGGACATAAGGAAATAGGTTTGTATGAGACACTACAAGCTCGTGATACTTCAAGAAGGTACTGATGTCTGACACTTCACACAACCTATAAGAAACCAAAAGAATTTAATAAAGGTGTATGAAAGATTCATATATGATAAAAAGAGCCATACATTATGCAAGTCAAAACCCCAATAATGTACACTTTACTCCAAACTAGAATTAGAAGGTTTATCTTATTGCTTCAAGAGAGTGTTACAAGGTGATTTTGATAGAGTAACTCTATCATCAGTTAAGGGATATATTTTAAGGCCAAAAATATTTTATATATAGTAGAAATGGATGAGAGAAGAGGGGGATTACATGATAAAATTGAGAGGGGGGGTCATAAATGGCTACAACCACCACTATTGTCCTTGAACTCTTTTACATTCAAAGCATGCAACTACCTTGATCATGAGATGAAGTACCTAAGATCACCAAAAATCTCCTCAATCCCCTCATGCATTCAAGTCTCCTTTTGGAGTTGAGAAAGCTATGTCATAGGTAGTTTATTGTCTCTACCAAGTGTGAATGATTTGATTCTTGAATTGAAAACTTGGCATGTTCTCTCACTTTGCATGTCCTACATGTATAAGTACAAAATCCCCATATCTTCAAATCTAGATCGAGCCATGCTACTACTACATTGAATAGATATTTTTTAGAGATGATGACCATGTCAAAGTATTAGGGCCTCTCAATTAATTTCATATACCATCTCTTGCTTTTAAACCTGGACCATATCTTTCCTATAGATGGAAAACCAATATAAGGACATTAGTTTTCCTGTATCCATTTATGTCAATGTAAGTCTATAGATTGCATAGATTATTTTGATCTTTATTCAGTCTAAAAGGCCTATTTTATGAGACCCATATTTGATGTCCATGTAAACATCTTAGGCTTTTGAAATCCAAATGGCTACTTGTAGGGGTTTAGATTTTGACATTTGTGGGCCCGTCATGGGATATTTGAATCTCAATTACTATTTGATGAGATTTAACTTTGACACTGGTGTCAACATCATTAATGATTTTAAGTCACTTATTTTGGACACCTTCCCATGGGATCAACCCTTCAAACACTTTCCTTATGTACTTTCCCATGGACACTTTGTCCAAAGGAAATCATGTCTTTAGAATTTTTCCCCAAACAATTTCTCCTTAACAATTTCCTTCAGCCTTTTGCTAAGTGTCCTTTTTTGAAGGGAAATTATCCTTAAATTTTTTTTAAATGAACCCTTTACCTTTTTGAAAAGAATCCTTTAGATTTTTTGAAATGGACCCTTCATCTTTTTTGAAAAGATCTTTTGCTTCAGGACAAAAGTTTTGAAAGAAATCTTCCTTTGGAAAAATTATCTCATATAATTTTACTAAAGGAAATGTGTCTTTTAATAAATTCCTTGGGCCTTTTTGACTTTGGCCTAATTATTTTAGACTTTTTAAATGTGGATAATTTTCTCAAAATAATAAGGTCTTTAGGAAAATTGTAGTAGAACTGTTTTCCAAAAGAAATAAGTCTATGGGATCTTTGCCTTGGACAATTTTTTTAGACTTATTCCTTTTGGACCAAATTTTTTAGACCTTTTATCCTCAATAAATTCCCTTCATAACATGGAAAGTGGACTATTTGGAAATTTGAAAATGGGCTTTTTTGTCGAGAAAAGTGTCCTTTGGCCTACTAAAAAAGACCATTTATTTGAAAAAAAATACCTTCGAGGATCTAAAAAATACCCTTTTTCGAAGGGAAAGTACCCTTCAAAACTTTGTAAATGAACCCTTTTCCATAAAAAAAGATATTTTTTAGAATTTGTAAGTGCCATTTCCTTGGGAAATTGAAAAGCACCCTTTAGAAATTATTTCAAACAAAAGTCCAAAACAATTTAGTTTACTTAGTCTCTATACAAAGTCTGAAAGAATAAAAAAGTAAAGACTTAGCCAAATAAGAGATTTTGCACTTAGCCCTTTTAGTCTATGAGATCTTCTAAGTTTTTTCTTAAACCTATGAAGGCTTGATTCTATAAAGGCTAGGAAACCATGAAGACTTATTCAGACCCTTCATCTTTGCCATGTTGAGCCTACTTCAAAGCCTTGGTATGTGGGCCAAAAAATTGGCTAATAATACCAACTATTAAAAAAGGTCTACTGCTTTTACATAAAACATTGTGCCAAGCATGGTGGATCACACATAAGTGTCATCCAATCTAGGCCAAAATTATTTAACTACACCAACAAATAGTCCAAAATAAGTGCCTTTAGTTAATACCATGAGTGGTTCATAATAGTAAGAGGCAAGAACTCCTATGCCCCAACCACAACCAGCTACCTATAATCCTCAACCAACTTCTTCTTCAAGCATGGAACTAAAAGAATTAAGTAATCAAGTGATAACTAGTGAATTACCCCAAGAAAATGTGATGATGTTACTCTACCTCAATAGGTGATGACTAAAATTCCAAAACAGTAGGCATAGTCTAGTATACCACCATAGTAAAGGCAAAAAATTCTACCACCTCAGTAGGGGAAACAAATGTTCCACCTCATTAGGTACTAAAAAATATACCTCTATAGTCATAGAAGAAAATACCTTTATAATCATGAACATTATCTAATCAACAATGTATGTCTATTGGTCAATGACAAATGCTGAATAACCAACAAACATCTAGTTCAAAATAGATATTCATATAATAAAGAGGTACCACTATCCAACAAGTACCAATAAGGAAATAATTGCCTTTCATCCCTAATGTGCCACATATCCATTGATAGAGCCTTGGTCCATAAGTTCCCCTTATTCATCTAGGCTTGACTAGTTAATAATAGGTCCCTACTCAACCTTAACAAACATAATACTTTACCCTGAGCCACATCCTTCCATCATATCCATAATTCCCCCAAAACTAGGCCTATATACTAAATCCAAAATACCATATCATAATATGTATAATTATAACAATCCAATTATAATATATAGATGCATATTCTTGGTTGTTACCTAACTATGACAACATTCCATAATAAACCATTCCTTCATTATAACCCCATCAAGGTAATCCACCTTTGATTTCCTAGCCTCCACTTTAGGCTAATGTACCATTAGTTTCTTGGTAAAATGACTATAGTAAATTAAGGATATAATTTTTGCCATTCATGTAGGGAAACAAACCAAAAAGTTAAAGTTAGATGATGTGTGTTCCTACCCATTCAACATGGATTATCTATAGATACCATTTCCTATAGGGTATGAACTACTAAAATTTGACAAAATCAAGGGTAAAGGAGACCCTAAGGCCCATTTGACATAATTATTTATTGCTTGCCAACTATTGACCTACAATGACATTTGTTTAATCTTCTTATTTCCCTGAAGTCTAATAGGACATGCTTTGGAATGGCTTTTGAAAATTCCAAAGAACTTAGTATCTAATTTGTATGAATTTTTGGATAAATTTATGCAAAATATCTCCTACAATATAAAACATGAGATTTCATTGGTAGATTTGACTCAAGCCAAGAAAAAAATTGGTGAAAGCTTTGAAAACTATATATAGAGATGAAGAGCACTTGTAAGGTATTTCAACCATAGTTTACCATACAAACAATTAGCCAATGTGTTTACCAAAAATTTTCATAGTGAGATATCCTACCATCTGGAGCTGTAATGCACACATACTTTCAAGGAGATCATAAAAAAAGGTTTGCTAATTGAAAATTACCTTATTAACAAAAATATTATCAAGTTAACCTCATCTAATAAAAATCATATCCAAAACTAAGGAATGAGAAAAAATTAGAACCAAATCCAAGTCCAAGCACAAATATCGATACCAGCCTAAACCAGTAACTATGAAAAATCCAAATAGTTTAGCCATAACAAGAATGTTATTGGAAATGGAGTAATCAAGTCGCATCATGTCCAAATAGTGTAAATATTAGCTACTCAACCAACACCACATATGCAACTTAATACCCATTGATTACCCATTAAACAAGTGTAGCCTTCATAACAACTGAGACCACCTCAACACACACAACAACCATTACCTTTGCAAAACCCTCCTCTAAGGAGAAATGTGCCAACTGATTGAGTCTTCAATGATATTGGAGAGCATATTGAAGCCATGTTTTACAAGATATCCAAAACTAATCTTATTAGTTTTCCAATTTTTAAGCAATATTCTGAGGGTATTCCCTATTTGGATTGGTACATGGAGAATGAGTTATGTGAATACCATCATGTTCATTGATATAATTTATGTTGTGTATATATCAAAAACCTCATTGAAAATATGTTGGAAAATGGGGAGATTACATTGGATAATAGAGTGTCTACATCCAATAAGAACCTAGGTATATACCAAAACCACTTTTTATAGCATAACAAAAAAATCAACAACAACAACAAAGGCCAGAGCAATAATAACTATAGTATCAACATCTAAGACAATAAAAACAAAGGATAGAGCAATAACAACAATTGAGACAATAAAAATAATACTAGTAGTAACAAAAATAACATCCACCAAATGGAAGGAACCAAGGCCAAAATGATCCTAATATCCAATAGAATTACCACATAGTTTCACATGTCTACAATAAGGTCATAAGTCATATTACAGGAGGTCGCATTTAGACCATCACCATTAATCCAATACCAATTACTAATAGAACATGACTATTGATAAATAATTCCAATCAATCCATCTATGTCAGTGATCCTTCATTAACTTAGGACCATAAATAGGCACACCAACAAGTAAGGATTACTAATTTTGGACTTGATACTAATAACTTGTCATTACCTAGTGACCACATACAAGTGCATCGACAAGCGAGACTTATCCTAGTTGGATCCACTCCACCATCATTTTCTAGAAATAATAGCCTTGTATCTTATCTTGATTATGTAATCATACTTAGTGATCAAAGATTACCATTCTTGTCTCATAAACACCTAACATTAAACCTATTCAACCCATTGTTCTAGCTAGGAACAAGCCATATACTACTGTGAAGATAAAGACACTCAACATTATGGAATAAATTTAGAAGACACCTGTACAGATATCCATTTTGGATTTTTTACGTACTTCTAACATCTATAAGAACATCTTAATGAAATTCCTTGGCCAATCCTAATTTCCCAAAAATATAATCCTAAACAAATTCCTAGATTTAGTTGGAATCTAGCCTCAAGACAATAGTTTACCTTCGACCAAAGTGATATGTTGCCCCTTGGCCCTCTCCATAATAATTTATTTTATATTGAAGTTATCATTGCATGGAAAAAAGTGAAATGTGTCATCATAGACAATGGGTCAAGCCTGAATATTGTATCTCTAAATCTCATCAAGCATTTTAGATACACAACAATCGATCTCTTATTGGAAACGATCACTATCAAGGCCTTTGACAATGAAGAATGGGAGTCACAAGGCACCATAATATTTTTAGTTATTGTTGGGATTTTGACCCATGATATACTATACCATGTGTTAGACACATATTTATCATATAATTTTATTTTTAGAAGGCCTTGGATATATGAAATTTATGCAATTTATCACCATTGATGGAGATTTGTAACCCTAAAAATATTGTAAACATTTAGAGACTGAGTACAAAATTTAAACTAAATTTTTTGCCTAGATCTAATGCCTAAAAATGAAAAAGGCAAGGAAATACTTATGGATTTGATAGAGGTCAATTGCATAGACCTAGATAGTCTTTATTCATCTTCCCCTATGCCACCTCTTAAATTGTTTAATCATTTTACCATCTCAATCAATAGCCCAACGGAGTATCTGACTCATGAAAAAATTCACATTACCAAGTTTCCATAAAAACTTAAGTCCTATGGAAGAATTAAATATAAGCCACATTGCATGAAATGAAAATGAAAATGGAAAGGAAAACTCCATAGTCCAACTCCTATCATTTTCATACTAGCCACTGGCCAATAATAAGAGCCAGTTGTAAATGATGAATCCTATCTATACAATGACAAACTAGTTAATTGTTACAAAACTGACAAGTACCCTATTCCTAACAAGATCATATAGAATCAAGCTTGCGAAGGAGGAGTCCTAGAGCCAAATAAAAAAATAACACTAGATCTAATCTCTATAAATTAGTACAAAGTAACCTATGGTTTTGGATTTAAACTGCCTTGGGGTGACCCCATGTATCTTATTCATGTTTCAACATCAATGACTAGTGATGATGACATCAAGAGTGAAATAGAGTCCAACCATAAAATTTATGAATATCTTTCCAATACCAATCTATTTGACACCCATACCATTTTTACTCTTACCCCAATTAATTAACACAATCCACTTCCTTTATAACATCCTCAACTTATAGTGTGGGACCAAAAAGAATCCACAATACCTATATACAAGCTTGAGAATGATGAGATATTTTGAAAATTTCTAGGCTTAAGAGACAATGTTTTATTGGGAGACCAAACTAAGGGTTCTTAATTAAATGGGATCTTGTAGCCTATTTTGGAGAATGGGTGAACACCCTTAGCCATAAACAAATAAATAAAACATTGAGGTCCCAAAGTGAAAACCTATTTCATGTACTTTTGGACTAGGGTAAAATTAAAGAGAAGTGATAGTATTCTATTGAAAACCTATTCTAGGTGCCATTAGATGGGGGTATTCACCTTTACCCTAACATAGCTCAGGAGACCACCAATGAACAACTTAATTTTGGGTCCAAGTTTATTTTGGATGAATAACATGCCTTTGAAAAAATCATTCAATAATTTCCAATAGTGTTTATCACATGGCCATCCCTACCATTAGGAGATTTTGATTCATCTTGTCTATGAGAAATTTAAGAGCCAATTCACATAGAGGAATTTATTGTTGCAGGCCAATTCAAATATTTGACAACTTTTTTGGAGGATGGTTTGACTCTCCTTATAGAAGACACTACAAAAGTCAACATTAAGACTCCAGATGACCCAAAATGGATCAAATTAGGTGAATCTCTCATTGAGAGGAATATAAAATATTTATATCCCTTCTAAGGTAATTTGTTGACATATTTACTTGGGCATTCTGACATGCCAGGTTTGGAACCTACGTTGGTTATACACCACCTTGTTGTATATCCTGATGCCAAACTTATGAAGTATAAATTATGAAAGATGCATCCTTGAATTATTGTATTAGTAAAGAAAGAGTTGTAAAAATTCTTTAAAGTGAGATGTATTCAACCAATCGACTACTAAGAGTGGATTTCAAATGTTGTGCCAATTAGTATGAATCTAGAAGGAATCAAAATCTACACTGATTTTAGAGATATAAAAAAGACCTACCCTAAGGATGGCTTTCCTCTACCAAACATTAATATGATAATTGAATACATAGTGGGGTACAAAATTCTTTTACTAATGGATGGATTTTTAGGATACAACTAGATCTAGATTATGTCAAAATACCAACCTAAAACCACATTCACCACTCTATTGGGAACGCCTAGTTATCATGTTATGCCATTTGGTCTCAAGAATGCTAGGGCCACATACCAAAGACCCATGACCATTATATTTCATGATATGATGCATGAAATTGTTTAAGACTATGTTGATGACATATTGGGTAAATCAAAGACCAGGGTTGATCATGCAATCGCACTCCAAAAAATATTTGAGAGGCTGCATGAATACAAGGTCAGACTCAATCCTAATAAGTACATTTTTGGTATTACTTTAGGTAAATTTTTAGGCTTCATTATCTTTCATAGAGGCATTGAATTTGACCCTAACAAAGTAAAAGCCATTAAAAATATTCCACCACCTTCTAATTTGAAGTAATTCTATAATTTGCATGGCAAGATTCAATCTATCAGACACTTCATTTCTTAGTTGGCTGAAAATGCCATCCATTTTCACACTTACTAAATAAGGGTGTTATATTTAATTGGGATGAAGAATGCCATAAAGCCTTCCAACACCTCAAAGAATATCTTGATAATATACTTATTTTGTTGCCAACTATGTTGGGAAAGCCATTCCTACTGTACCTATTTGTAACTAAGAAAGCCCTGGGGGCACTTCTAGCTCAACATGATGATAATGGAAAAGAAGATTCTATTTACTAGCTAATTTATACATTGGTCATGTATGAACATAACTATATTACAATTAAAAGATATTGTTTAGCTATGGTCTTTACAACACATAAACTATGACACTACATGCTTAATAACAAAACCATAGTTATTTCCAAAGTCGATCCACTAAAGTGTCTACTATCCAAAATAGATTTACAAGGCTGCATGGCCAAATAGATCATGATTCTAACCAAGTTTAAGATATAATACATCAACTAGAAATCCATAAAAGGACAAGTTATTACAGATTAGCTTACTAAAGCACCCCTTACAGATATTGAACCTCTAACTTTTTAATTCCTAGATGTGTCTATTATGACCATCATTGAAACACCTCATGAGGAGTAACACTGGGAGATGTATTTTGATGGGTCATTCACATCACATGGATTGGGGGTAGTCCTATTGATTATAACACCATAGGGGGATATTATCCCTAAATCATATTGTATCAACTTTCCTTATACTAACAACATGACCTAATATGAATCACTAATTATAGGGCTTTAACAAGTAGTATAATGGAATATTCAACATCTCAAGGTTTATGGTGATTCTTAATTAATCATCAATTAGGTTAAAGACTAAAGATGACAAGTTGGTGTCATATAAGGCCATCCAAGGGCCAGTAATAAGACCGAAAATGCCATGGCTACCATTGGCTCTTTGATCCATCATCTAGACTAGGCAAAAGAATATCAATTCCTCATTGAAAATATTCTAGTGCCAACTCATGAAACTTTAACCATCACATTGATCTATGATATTTTTGGTCCCAACTCTATATGGTATTTAGACCTCTTTACCTATCTTCATGACCATTTATGCCACTAGACCTATCATGCAGACAACAAAAATCTTTTACCCATCAAGCTGCATGAGATACCTTGCTTGGACCAACCGTTTACTGCTAAAGATTTGATAGAACTCTAATTCATTTTTTAACCTCAATAGAATCAATATTATCTTTATGGGAAGTTCATGGAGTATGTAGAGCCCACACTAGTAGGGCCATCTTATCTAGAAAGCTCATATGTACTAGGTATTATTGGCCAACTATGGATGTAAATGCAACTACTTACATCAAAAGGTATGAAAAATGTTAAAGGCATACCAATCTAATTCATGACCTTACCAAAAAACTAAAAATAATGATTACACCATGGTCATTTTCAGCATGGGGCCTCGATCTCATTGGAAATATTAACCTTACCTCATTTGATGGCCATAAACACATCCTTATAGCTATCAAATATTTCACTAAGTGGGTTGAAGCTATACCCCTCATGTGATTAGAAAACAAATTTCCACATTAATCTTCAATCATCTCATCTGCCACTATGGTATCCCATACACCATTATATTTGATTATGATAGATCATTTAAGAACAAGTATGTCAAAACATTATGTGCCGAGTATAACATTACTCAACATTTTTCTATTGCTTATTACCTAAAAGGTAATGACCAAGTTAAAATATCTAATAAAACCATTATTGATATCCTTAAAAAGATTGTAAATGATGCTAAACATGATTGACACCTTCAAATATTCCATACCCTCAGGGCATACCACATTAATTACTATACCCCAACAAGAGCTACTACATATTCCCTAATTTATGGTACTGAGGCCATTCTTCCCATTGAGGTTGAGTTACCTTCTCTGTGCATCTTTTTGAAACAAGTCCTAGATAAAAAATATTAATGAGTTGATCACCTAAAAGAGATAGAGTTACTTGATGAGAAATACATGGTAGTTGTCAATAGCCTTTAAGCATACTAGAATCAATTTTGTGTCCACTATAACTGGTGGGTCAAACATAGAGAATTTAAAATTGGTGATCTTATTCTTACAAAAGTAAAAGAACACCACAACCAATAAGAAAAATAAGGGTAAGTTCATACCCAAATAGATATGCCCCTATATCATTATTGAAAATTATGGATTTGGAGCATACAAGCTCGCTACACTAGATGGGGATGAACTTGATGAGCTGATGAACATTATACACCTCAATCATTATTTTGTTTGAGAAACCTAAAATATTATCTATGAGGATCATTTTCATTGTACCATATTATGATCTTATTTTTACCATACCCTATACCATTCTACCATACCTTTCCTATCAATAAAAATTATTTTTACCCTCCCTACCCAATCCCTTTGACCTTGGTTCCATTCCATTGGTTCTTCGAGCACTTTTAGCAGAAGGCATTTAGATCAAATTTTAGTAGTTGATTTCGTATTATATATAGAGGTAGTCTTTTGGACCAATTTGATAATGGTTTGGTAATTGCATCCTTCATTTCTTGTTTTGTTTCATGTTGATTATTCATGATTATAACTACCTTTGGGCAAATCAGTGTCTCACATTGTGCTAATAATTATAACTACCTATGGGAAAATTAATATCATTAACCTACGCTATTGTTTCCTAATTATAACCATGTATGGTAAAATTAGGAACAACACATTTGTCATGCCTTAAAGTCCCACCTTGCCATTCCTATGTCATAATATGCCATTTATCTTCTTTGTCTATTTTTGAGAACTTACTGCTACCTAGTCAGATTCCTCTAATATAAGGCAGAACTATAGTGACTTGAGGTCCCATCTTGGGACTATGTAGGTAATACTCAATTCATGTTAAGGTCAACTCAGTCACCTTTTGCTACAATCTCACTATTTTGTGAACATTTTACAGGTTTGAATGCTTTCATCATTTTTCAAGTTGGACCATTTAGTATCTCATCATCCTTGATTGAGTTGAGATGCTTAGAAAAATTCCAAAAATAGTTGAAAATGATCTAAAAAATCCTAAACATCATCGCATCGACCACTTATTTGCCTTAAGGATTTTAGGACCCCTAGCTAATTCATAAAAAACCACTTTTTTTTAGTCTCATAATCCTTGTTGGAACCTAAGCCTTATGCTCTTGCCATTTTATGAGTTTTCTATTTTGTGAATTATGTATTTGAATTTAATACATTAATAACTATCAGGCTTCATCTCATGCTCAAACCATTTTGTGAGATCATTCCCATATTAATATACGTCGTCAATCCTATTTTTCTTATCATTATTTTTATTTTATCCCACCTCTTGAAGAACTACATTTGACTTAAATTTTATGTTATACATTATGTCCATGAAACTATATAGGCAGTGTCCACTTGCCTAGTGCATCTGGGGTCAGCTTGACTACCCCTTCATTTTCTTCCATCCCCCCATTTTGTTTGTTTATTTGTTTCACTATCTCCTATACTTTAGGGACAATATTCATTAACTTTTTTATTCTCTATTTACAGTAAAATTTTGACTAACCATTGATGTGTTTGTTTCCTTTAGTTCTCATTATTTTATTTTGTTTGCCTTTTGTTTCTTGGTTTTTTGTCTTCTTGTTTGTCTTTTTATTTTCAGTTTTGTTTGATTTTATTTTTTTGCCTTGAATTAGTATATCTGTGTTCATTGGGTGATTCCATGCACACTATAATTAATTCCATCCATATTCATACATCAACATTGTCATCATGGTTTTTATCATTGGTGCATTATTTTCAATTATTTATTAGATAGAATGTTAGTCCTTATGAATATTTTGACTAATTTATCAAGCTGTTTTATATCATGATGCCTACCATCATTTGCTACAACAAAAATAATATTAAGAAATATTACAAGCAATGAGTCCAAAATACTTTGTCCTTGGCACCTAAAAAATTCTTGATATATCCAAATCATTCCCTAAATATAAAGTAATTAAATCATGAAAGAATTTTAATCCTTGCTAGTTAGGACATTCATCTCCATAATAGTAGGTTGTCCACATTAATCTTTCTCCTCTATACCAAATTCCTCTTAATCCATGAGTATGGATTCAGAATGTAAGTGCCATTATTCTAATTTTCCATATTAATCTCATTATTTTACTAATGATTCTAATTTCTTTTGGGAAAATCATTATGTTTTGATCTATCTAGAAGTTACTAATTATAACCACCTTTAGGAAAATCATTATCTTTCTTCTACCCAATTGGGGCCCATTTTTATTATGATAATGCTTATAACCACCTTTGGGAAAATCATTATCTTTATCCACCCAACTAGGGCATGTTTTTATCCTACTAATGATTATAACTGCCTATGGGCAAATCATTATTTTCCATTATAAATGATTGTAACCACCTTTGGGAAAATCATTCTCTTGTTACCCTTATCCTTTGGTTAATGATTATAACCACCTATGGGAAAATCACTATAACATGCTATGCTGATGATTATAACTACCTTTAGGTAAATCATCTTTTTTATATTCCTAATTAGGGTATCTCAGTGTGCTACTAATTATAACTACTTATGGGAAAAATAGTTTTTTCTACCCCTTTTACCTTTTGGTCCTATCATTTCCTTCTTTTAAGGCACTGATCACCCACCCATTTTATCGATCAATCCCTTGAGGGGAATCCAAAGATTATCCATTGATGTTGAACAAATAGGCATATAGAACCTTTTAATTCTTTGAGAAGATGTTACTATGCCTATAGTTTGCAATACCTTCCCAAATAGGGGAGAATTATAGACATCCAAAACTGGCCATAACTGGGTTCCAACTAGACTTTAGATCAATTCTTGCCAACCATTTCAAACTAAGCCTATGAATCACTAAACATTCTAAATTCATTCACGTATCATTCATAAAATCTTATAATCACATTGAGGCATCCATATTTTGGGTATTCTATCATATGCAATAATAACCTCTCATGGATTCTTTCCTAATCACTTTGTGGCATAACAAGAATAATTTGGCCTATGGACCCATTAAGTGGGGCTCTTGATTAAATATTTAAAGAACAAAAACACTAATCTAATTAATTAACTAATTAAATAAGATTAAGTGCCTAATGGAGTTATCCATTTGAAATTAATGAATATATAAAAATGGAATTTCTAAAATTCAAAATATCAAATCTTTTTCATCATTGACTTTATGATTTGTCAAGCTCTTTGAAAATATCCTAAAATATATAATTTGAGAGCCATGTCTAGTAATTAAAAATCGTAACTACATGATAACTATTAACTCAACTAGAGCTAGTCTCAACTCACCTAGGGTTAGTTTGAACCCATTCCATGTTTAAACTCAACCTTAAATCACCTTGGGTGAGATTTAATTCTTGAGGTTATAAATACAAGGCCATACCCATTCATTTATAAGCTTATATATTATAGAGTTACTATGTAGGATTTCCTCCATATGGATCATGCAAGTAATGTTACCATGCCCAAATATTAATCCAAATAATCAAAGCGAAGGTGTCAAGGAAAGAAAGACCCAATCAAGCTTCATTGTCAAAGACTTCTTGATGCAAAAGCTAAGAAAGCCATTCAAAAATACCTTTGGAGATCTAAGTAAGGTAAAAGAGTGTGTTCTTTTATGTTTTTTTTTTGATTTCATATATATTTTTATTACCTAAGCTCTCCTTAGTGTCTGAGCTAGAGGTTTTAGAATTTTAGTGCATTTATTTAAGTTTTATTTATTGGACTAATACCAGACTAACCTCCCCTCTACATATTCCTTGTCCATAATAGATTCCACCATTGAATTTGATGAGATGTAAAAAAGTTGTAGAAGGCCTATGAATATTTTGAATCTAAGACATTAGAGTTTCTTTTCACTAGGATAAGTCTATTGAAATTAGATAAAAACATAGTGCATAACTATCTAAGGAGTGTAGTTTTGTATATGTAAATTTGTGGGCCTAAAACAACATCACCACCTATAATTGCATGTAAAAATGGTAACTTGTATGTTCTAAAACTCTCTCAAGTACATCTATAAAACATATTTGATATAAAACTAGATATAGATAAGTACAACATATACAGAAGCAAAAATAAACTAATGTAAATGAACTACACATGACATGCATAGTTCTAGGTTTTTAGAATGTTTTTTAGAAATAATTTATATGATAGTATAAAAATCAAACAACACATCTAAGGGATGTGGATAAATGAATAATGGACCTGGTTAAATATTATCCATCTCTAGATAATGAATCTTTTCAAATTCCCATATATCATCATCATTGTGATCATAATACCATTCATGCTCTATATATCTATATTTTACCATTATAGTGTTTTGAATTTTATGCATATGTATAACATGTTGCTCCATCATATAGGAAGCCTCGTATGCTGTTTTAGGAACAATTAACTTTGAATTATGCTTATCATTTCTGAATCTATAATTATTATTAATACCATCATGAATAATATGAATTGTACTATCCTCAAATATGAATGTAAGAAAATGATGTAGTTTTTCAACTATAGATTCCATTTTGTGCAACCATTATTAACCCAATGTAGCACTTACTTGAATTCATGTTTACATAGAAAAACTTAGTGTGTATATAACTTTAGGATCACATGCAATGACTATTATAATATGCTCTATTGAATCTTGAAAATTATATCTTTTTGTAAGCCACCTTAATCATGACCTATGTGTCAAATAAATGTAATTGTACATACATTTGGATCTTAATACGTATCTATTTCCACATGTTATATTTATTCATTCTTAATAAAAAATTGAATAGTGAAAGGGTTCCTTCTTATATGGTTATAATTTTTACATATTTAACCATTATTCTTAGTGCTAATATTTAGTAGTATGGAATATGTAATCTAAATAGAGCCTTTATCCTTATAATCTATTTTTTTTGTTATAATGGTGAACAAGTATTAGTAGCATGCCCTATGTTTTTGTGAAAATGACAAAAGGGTTTTCCCTCTTGATTAGATAATATATCAGTATATCTATGCTTTATTTTTATAAAAAAAATTAATTCCCTTTCAATTAAAATTTGTAACATAACATGTGGTCCATTTTGGTAACTTTTAAATTGTATTATAATAACTAGTTATATATCCATGATCTCCAATTATTTACTAAATCTAATAAAGGTAATTTGTTCATACCTATAATTCATTGGTCTATTTATTATGCCTCTTGCTCTCTAGTATAGTAGACTTTACAAAGATGTTATTTCATGATACACATGATAAAGTAGCATTACATGTAGTATTTATATTGCAACAAGTATCCTTGCCTTTATCAATATTTAAACTTATTATTTTTCATTTATTTATGTTCTCATGAATTATTGCCTTGGAATCATCTCTATATTCACATAGGATAATTGGTGTAAAACTAAAACCACATAAATAATCATCAATGTTCATGTGTAGTGCATTTATATCATCATCAAAACTAGCATCAAAATCATCATCAATGTCTTTTATAGTTATGAAATTTGGATCTTTTGAATTTACTAATAAAGGTAATTCTTGTTCATCCTCATCTTGTTCTACCTTTTTAGGTGAATGTGGTGGGTCTAAAGTATTTATATACTATGGATTTGGACTATGTGTATTAGATTCATCAACCTCTTATATATGCATTTTTTCTATAAGTATAATCACTTGTGGTGGTACTATAGTAAATTGAGGTGCTTCTAACTATGATTTATTCTTATTACTAAATCATGTAAGATTATAATATTGAAATGGTTTACTATTAGCAGGGCATGTATATGGATATCTATAAAGTTAAATTTTGACACATCAATGTGAATTAAAAGGTACAACTTCCATTGCATGTATCCATGGCCTAACCAATACTTAATTATAGTGTAAATGATTGGGCATTACTTGAAATTGAGTTGATAATATTTTGGGTCCTACCTTAATATACAAAATGATAGGACCTAAATCTTAGAGAGACACATAATTAAATCCTTTTATATTTATTAGACCCCTAATTTTAACTAAGAATTCTAGATTATGGCTTGAAATGAGCATGGCATGAGAATACCATGGCAAAAAATGAGAATGGCATGAGAAGACCATAGCATGGAAGATAATGGCACAAAATAACATGGTACAAAAAGACCCAATAAAAGGAGATGCATAACAAAATAAGGACTTGAGAGTGAAGGAATCGATATATAAATAAAAGACTTAGGGAATGTGAAGGTGGGAAATGGTTGAGGAGTGATTTTTAAGGATAGAAAAAAATTTAATCATACACAAGTTCACACTGAACCACATGAAAGAGGACATTTTGTAAGAAGGATCCAGTACCAAATGAGAATATAGGGGTGAAAAGGCCTGAGTCATTATGGAAAAATAAGTAAATGACTACCATGAATCTCAGTCTACTAGAGATTTTTGGCTAGTCACTAAAGTGTCATAATTAATGTAACAACTTGGTTGAGAAAAATAAGTATAAATACCCCTATATATAAATTTTTACTACAGATGAATATTGGTATTATGTAAATATTGATTGTGGTAATAGTAAAATAATAAAAGTTACTATTAGTTTTGATGTTATGCTATAGTTGTTAGTTAAGTTGAAACATTGAGTTATCAATACATTTCTTATGTAACATGTGGCTTGTATTTGAATATAATGAATAGAATATGCATTTTGTGAACTTGTGCAATTAATAATTTGAATCTCATGGTAGTTATCTTCATAATCATGTTTGTTTACATAGTTAAAACAAGGTCCAAAATTGTGTATTTATTTTTTTGTGTAATCCATAATTTGATATATGAAAAAACACCAATATATGATAAGTGTGTTACTATGAAACATAACCCAAAGGAATCAGTTTCTTACTATGTACTTCAGGTGAGCACGTAAGAGTTTAATCTTGCATGAAATGCCAATATGTTAGCTTGTTGGGAATTAGACACTTTAGTGCCCTAGGGAAAAGTTGATAAAAAAACCCAACACTTTGGTTTAATTGCTAAGACACATAGTTCTTGTTGAATAATAATGGAAAATGCTTGAAAGATTATCCTTTAAAAATATTAAATAATGGCTTATCAAGGTTGAGGATAATTTTGTAATTCCTTATCTTGAATCAAGAGTTTCTGCACATTCATGAGTTGAACAACATATCTATATCTCTTTATATGAAAATTTCTTTATTTAAGTCCCTATTCATTTACATTCTTGGCTCTCAACCTATGCTCAAGACCAGTTATGAAAATTTGGTACGAGGTAAGATTAGATGATAAAGTGTTAGAGGGATTTAGCACATTTTGGAAAAATGTGGACATGAGTTGTTAATATCTAGTGGAGAGGGGTGTTGAATGGATATATCTTGGAGTATGTTGTAACCACTTATTCTTGTCCTGAAGAAGTAAAGTTCTATTTTTTTTGAGAACCATGTGGTTGATATATTATAAATTTAACACTAGAAGTAAAGAAGTTATTTATTGATTCTAGACTTTAAACTCTACCTATAGAGGGCTAAACCCATCCTTTCATGAGTAACATAGTTGGGAAGGGAATGCAAGGGTGTTAGTGAACGATTATTGGTTTGAAATGGCAACTAGTTAGTAGGAGTTGTGAAAGTGTAAATACGATGAAGCTTGGCAAAGGGTTATAGGTGAAATTAGAGTAGGAAGGGGATGGGAGGACTCATGAAGTGTTGTTAGGATCTATAAGGAAGTAGAAGAGTACAATGAAGACTCACCAAATTTTAGACTATAACCAATGCCAACTTTGTCATATGTGTGAGAAACTAGCTAGATAGTGGAGAATAAAGAACCATATTTAAACTAACCTAGTTCCCAAATCATAATACACACTTGTGATTTTGAGCTAGATGATTTAATCATACATAAATGGGATACAAATAGTGAAGAGTTAAAGACTGACCCCGTAAGAGAACCTATTACTAAGCAAGTTTTAACTCATAGTGAATTGACACTTACTTTTCTTCTTCAAAGTAATTTCATGGACCAACATGGTATGCATGGGGGACCTGACATCAGTAGTGGGCATAACACTAGTCTAAGAATTATAAATCAACCTATTATTGTGACCAATTTCTTAGTATTTATATTGGAGGCATAGGAGGTGGACTAAGAGGTAGAGCAGGAGGAAGTGGTGGAATTCACCCACATGAATATGACTTGGGAGTTCTTAGTAGCCACTATTACAAGTAACTCAACTACCAACTATGTATTATGAAATGACACTTCATTTACCTAAATATCAAGGCATGGATAATGCCATGGATCATGTTCATAAGTGTGAACTCATCTGGAGGATGCATGGTATAACTTCTTCTAAGAAAAAATCAACATAATTTGTAACCACACTTATAGAAAGAACACATAAGTGGTATAGGAAGTATGACCCTCAACAAGCATTAATTGATTATGACTAGCTCAAGATAACATTCCTTCAAGAGTTTATTATTTCAAAATTTGAGTAACAAAGTATTGCTATGCTAAAGGATATAAAACAAGAGCTAATCGAAAGTGTATGTGAGTACGATGCACATTTAAAAACACTCTTGTCTTAGTTCTCATTTGAGATTAATTATTCTTAACATGCCCAATGGTTTTTGGGAGGCTTTTTGCATCCCTTTAGATGAAATCTATCTCAAAGTAACTTTACCAACCTACATAATGCCCTAAAAGCTTCCCTCTACACTGAAGCTATTAGTAATATCAAGAATGGAATAATTCCTTTTATAGTAGCTCAAATAACTTCAATAGCATCATAATTAGAAAATATGATTGTAAACAATTCTTATGATAATTTTAGTAGTCTTTGGTGTACTAATTATGAGTTTTAAGGTCATAATAGAGGAAATTATCCTTGAAAGAACATTTAAACTATACTAAAATAGTCTTATGAAATTTTCCACAAAAATAATAATGTCTTCTCTTGTCCTCTATTACAATGGGATACACATTTTAAAGTGTTTGATTACTCCAATATATGCAATGCCTACACCCATGACACAAATGACTACCACTTGATCAATGATATAAATGAAGCATGTGCACATGGTACATGTCAAATTTCTATATCAAATAATCAAGATAATGGTGGATATCATGGATGAGGCCAAGGATGGGGATGAGAAGGTGGGATTTTTCCACCATGAACATGCTATAAGTGTGGATCCATAGGTCACTATCAACAAGATTATCCAGTCAATCCAACATGTGATTATTGTAAAAAGGAACATTGACTAGAGGAATACCCTAATTTATACACAACCATCACAATAAAAAGAAATGAAAAAGGTGCTAGTATGATCTGCATCAATAAACCACACTAACAATCATGATCTAACACTATAATAGCCCAATAAGTTAATATCACCACACATAGTAGAGGTCAATCCTAATCTATGTCTATTCCACCCATTGAGAAGATATAGTGTGAAGAGCCTCATACAATGAATCAGTAATATAAAGATGTGATCTAGGGTACTATAACCTTGGTATATGAATTGCAAGGGGAAATTCAGTTTCTTAAGGACTAAGAAGCTACCCAATTTGCTGATTTGCAAAAATCCACATAACCTCAAAACATGTTGTGGGATGATTTATAAAAACTTTAAAAACACATATTAAAAGAAGATATTATCCCATAGTTAAGTAATTGGCTTAAACATTAGGTGCCAAGGCCAACTAAAGATCATCAATTAAACCATGATTGATGAAAGATACTCCTATTCCTCTTTTCCCTTAAGAGGATAAGGAAATACTGGTGAATGTTGCAATCGATAGATGGGTGATCCATGACATTTTAATTGACACTGGTACTGAGGTTGTTGTCTTCACAAAGAATGCATGGCAAAAAATATCTATCCTAGCACTATAACCATTGCTTCATATGTTGTTTATGGCCAATAAAACTTGTGCTCTACCAATTGGCATTATTAAAAATGCAACTATTGATATCTTTGGAGTACCTTTCAAGGATAACTATGAATTTATTGAATTGATTGAAGTTGATGATTTTCTATCCCTATTGGGTCATATTTGATGTTGTGCAAACAATGCTAACTTAAGTTTCAAAAAGTGATATATTAGCTTTGAAAATAATAATTAATGCGTCATCATCCCATTGGACTAAGTACATGGGCCCCCTTGTGTAGAACCTATTATCATGGATAAGAATATTAATCATATCTATAACATCATAAATAAATATGGTAAGCATCATGATATTATTCTTGATGCCTTCCTCAAATGGATGGACACATAATTCATTTTTAATACTATAATTAATGTTTTTAATAATTGGGCACATGGTGACTATGACCTCACTAAAAGAGTGTGTGGTGCCATTGGTAGTTGTGAAGGCATGCCATGTTAGTAACATAGTGTCATATATTTGTTCATCCTATTATTGGACAAGTCATGCAAGGACTAATTATGGCTACACCATTCAAATTATTTGATGAAGCTCCATGGTTTCATAGGAAAATGGAAGTCCACGACATCATCCAGTGACTCAAAGAATTATATGAATCTAATATTGATTATATGTATTCCTTGGTTCACCCTTTTGATGACATGATTTCAATATGGTAGTGAAATCATAATGGGTATCTCCTTCATTAGGACCAAGTATGCTCTGGCTTACATCACTATTTTCATCATGACAATTATATTTAGGGTATAATCAACTATAGTGTAGTTCAAGCATCAGAACCACATCTAGAAGCTTGTGAAATAATGTGGTTGGCTAATGAATCTTTCTTTCTAGATTACTTATGGGTACATGCATTTTACAAGACTTTATACACTTTGGCCAAAGCATGGTATGTTCATGAAAAATGATATTTAGGTACCCATTTCTACCATTTATTAAAAAATAACATGGTCTCAACGTTATCTTATTCATCCCCAAGGATGGACTTGTTCCTCACACTGCAAGTGATACATTAAGTAGTTTTGGTGATCCCATTATTGTCAAGGATTGGATACAACATATACATGGCATACTAGAAGAAGTATTGGTTATTTTTAATGATACAACTATGTAATCCTCACCCACACTAGAATCTATCCTCAATCAGGCATGCCATGAATAAATTTTTAAAGGAAAACAAAAATTAGTGTTTCATGTTGATGAAGATGAAGGGTCTGAACTATCTAACCCATTGACAAATCATTTGTATGTCCCCACATACTATGACACTTGAACTATTCATGGTAATGGTCTTGATCTAGATTACCCATACTTATAACCTCTTCAAACCATCCATCATAACATTAGCATGGAGGAAGCAATAAAAATAGCTATTGTGGGTAATTACTAGTCCCATAATAATATTTCTAAAGTGTTTGAGTTTATAAAATAGTACCAAGATGTTTTTCCAAGGAATTATAGTGAAATGAAAGGTGTTCATTTGTCCTTAGGAAAAATGCATATCAAACTGGTTGAAGGTGCTCACCCAATCAAGAAAAGGCTATATATGATGAATCTAAATTTACGTGCACAGGTGAAAAAGGAAATTGATAGCATGTATCATGTTAGAATTATAGCTCTAATCGATGAGTTTGAGTAGGTTAGTCCCATAGAAATAAGTATAAAGAAAGATGAGCACATTAGAATTTGTGTTTATTACCAAATACTTAATACATCCTACATCACTAATTCTTTTCTAATGCCATTCATAGAGTAAATCCTTGAAGGTGTCATAGGGTGTGAAATTTAGACTTTCAAAGATGGATTTTATAGGTACCATTAGGTCTAAATCATAGAGGAGGACCGACCTTAGACTATATTTACTACTGAGTGGGGGTCTCTTGCATATACTATCATGCCATTTAGGTTAAAAAATGCACTTGTTGTATTCTCCCAAATAATCATTAAGACATTTAAATAATTCATCCATAAATTCCTTTAGGTTTATTTGGATGACTGAATAGTATATGGCCTGTTGAAGGACCACTATTATAATCTATGGCGTATGCTTGAGTGTTTTGAGTGTTTCAAATTTAACTAAATTTAAATAAATGTCTTTTTTTTACACCATCCAAAGTTCTCCTTGGTCTCATTATATGCCAAGATGGACTTTTGGTGGACCTCACTAAGGTTGCTATCATCTTTTATTTTCTAAAGCCAACATCCCAACATGTAGTTCATGACTTTATAGGTTATACTGGGTACTATCAAAAATTTATCTGAGGTTATGAAAGGATTTTTGAGCCATTATAAAAAGTATTAAAACACAACAAACATGTTATTTGGTCCTACTCTTAACAAGAGGCCTTTGAATCCTTGAAAGACAAGCTTGTCACTATATCGACTCTCTAGTTCCCTAATTAGATGAAACCATTCCATGTCCATATTGATTATTATAGTATGGCCATCAATGTGATACTTACGTATCCTAGAGAAGGTCACCTTGATTACCCCATCTACTTTATAATTAGAAAGCTTACTCCAGTTGAGAGAAATTATACCACAACAAAATGTGAAACACTTTCTATGGTTTATGATTTATAAAAGTTTTGATAGTACCTATTGGTGACTCTTTTTGTGTTCTATATAAACCATGAATCTTTGAAATATCTAGTTAATAAATCTATATTACATGGCTGAATTTATTGTTATATTATTTTATTCCAAGAATTCTAATTCTCTGCCAGGGTCAAACTAGGTAAGACCAATTACAGTCCTTACCATCTCTCCATAATTGATTCTAGTGAGCCATCATGAGCCAATGAAGATGAATTACCTAATGTACATCTATTTCACATTTCATGCATTCCTAAGGATTTAGAAGATATAGAAATTTTATTAACTATTGACACAACTCTAGATCATTTGAGTTCATAGGCTATGAAATAACTAGCCATCTGTGCCACACCATTCTAGCTCATTAGAGGGGACCTCTATAAGGTTAGATGAGATGAAATAATTCACTATTTTGTCATGAAATATAACCATCCTAAATTACTCTATTAAGTTTTTGAAGGAATTACTAGTAAACAATATGATAGTGAGGCTACTGCATGTAAAAATTTATTAGTTGGACTATGGTGGTGTATGCTTTTCTAAGATGCCAAGCTGCATGTCAAACAATGTGATATCTACCAATGCATGGGGAAACTAAATTGATGAGATTCCATGCCATTAAATCCTATTCTACTAAAGAACCATTTAAAAAATGGGCCATTAATTTTGTTGGCCCTATTAACCCAGCTAGATGACGTATATGTTCCTACTATATCATCACAATAACTGATTATCTCATGTACTGGGCTGAGACTATCCTAATAAGGGATTGTGCTATATAAAATGATAAATTCTTCATATGGGAACATATTATAACATGATTTGGTTATCCATTAAGTTTTAATACTGATCATGGTATACTCTTTGATAATGAGACTATCCACATATTACTCATTGAATTCATGATTGCCCATCACAAAACAACATCATATCATCCCCAAGGCAATGGCACTAATGAAGCATTCAAAAACACCAATTAGGATAATCAGCTATTTGTAGTACTTAAGGATTACTAGACAACTTACAAGTACCTCAACAAAAGTATACCCTTTAATCTAGTGTTCTATGTAATCAAAATTTCATGATGTACATGAATTAATCCTATATCAGATAAGATAGATCACACCTACACTTATAATTAGGTATATAATTGTTAAGTGGGAACATGATCAATATGGGGATCCGATAGACCTGATTAAGGGATCACTTGTATCATTTGTCACAACATATCATGCTAGAAAGGGTTTCAAACCCTAAAGTCTAACACAATCACATAACAACCCTAAAAGAGTCTTATGATTTGATATTTCACTTATGCTAATAAACAAGAGAGTAAACTATTATAATAAAAAGAAAAGTAAACCAATCTAGTGTGCACCAAAGCTTGTGGTACAAAGTGGGGGTTAGAACAAAATAAATAAATAACTAAATTAAACATGCATAAGAGAAATATAGTCATGTCAATGTATACTAAATCTTAATACATGGAAGATAAGAATACATACTGCATTATCTATCTACTCTTACAAAGGAGAAATAAAGTTAGGAATACATACCTTTGAAGATGAACTTGCCGAGCCTCAATCTCTCCCTTGGCCAAGGTGCTTCACAAGAGATTGTTATGGTTTGTAAGGATAACTAAGATAAATCAGCTCTAGGATATATAACCTACCTAAGCATCCAAAATTATTCTTCATAAGACAAGATCAGAGCTCTAAAGAAAGTATTGAACCCTAAAGCTTTATTCCTCAAGTAGAATGGTTAATAAGTAGATGTTCATTCACACTTTTTTGATTAATTCAACTCTCTCTTCTTAATAATGATGAAATGAACTTTTATATATAAGCAGATCTTACCTAAAAAATTTTAGACATGTCAATTATACTAGGCCAAGAAGGTTGACCGAGCACATTTTTGGGATAACTCACTAGGTCTATGCTAGGTTAGTTGGGAGGCTAACAAACTAAAAGAGCTAAAGTGTCTCCAAAACACACTAGGTCAACCAGGTTAACCTAGTTTGCTGAATAGGTCAAAAGGGTAACAAGGGAAGAAATGAAGGAATAAAGCATGATAATGACTAGAATAGATAGGAAAGAGAAGAATAAGTCTAGGGTTCATGGTTTTAAGAAGCAATAGTGTAGATGGTAAGAAGCAAAAGGAACAACAATCTTACAAAGCACCAATGGTCTGCCCACCCCTTTCTTAGTGTACCCTTTAAGACATGCACTCAGAGAGATTGATACTTGTTAGGTTATTATAAGATACAAATTATCAGTAGTCAATAAAATTTTAAAAATATTATGTGTATACATATGCCCCAGTTGAATCTCATCTTGTGTCACATAAGTGCAAAATGGGATGGTGCTTCATAAATAGAACATGATAACACACAATGTTGATGCTAAGTAAAGTAAAATAAGAAGAAAATAAAATAAATGAAAGGATGGAATTAAAAAACACATACCTTTAACTTACCTTAATGCTATAGATAAATATTAAGACTATAATAAAGTGAAGGCATCTAATGTAAAGCACACTAGGTGAACCTATAGAAGTTAGTGCAAAAAATAGCCAAAAATCAAAAATTTTGGAAGATAGGCATATAGTAATGGAAAAAAATATCTACATCACCATGAATACAATGAATTTTGTGGTTTTAAAAATGGATGATTAGAAACAAATACATGACCTAGGTTTAAGCTAAGGAGGTGACCTACAGAGGAGGTATTAAGAGGCTGCACAGACGAGGATATTTTTCTAGGTGATTAAATAGATGGTGAGACCATAGGAACTAAAACACAACTAGGTAATAAAAATATTATTGATTTATTACTTAAGTTTGGAAATAGATAGATAGATATTGCGATATATGATAGTGATTTAATATCCATTTGGTGTGATTTTGTAGGTGTACCTAAGGATGAGGAGGAGATATGGGGGTCCCTAGTTAGGGGAGCACTCTATGACATCCCAGATGAGACTCTACAAATATACAATCTCATGACATTGGAGGATATAAGTGTACCATCTACCCCAGATCAAGGGACCTGGTTCAGACTAGCAAGGGAGGCTATGAGGCAAATATAGATGTAGAGAGAGAGGGTATAGCCACCAATAGAGATGGGTGTAGGGGAGAGGTAGGCCTGATAGGCCCTAGCTAATGAGAGAGATATGTATCTAGACATAGTGACATAGATGATGTAGGCATATATGGTGATGTATACTCAGTTGATGTAGGTGCATATAATGACCTAGATCAAGTTGGTATAAGCATATGTGTAGAAGCACATCTATAGGGATAGGTAGAGGGATTGAGATCTCAGACTACCTCTTTTTAGCATATCATTTGGAGGAGTTAGACTAAGACCTCAATAGGTAGTGTGTCTAAGCCATAAGATAGATAGGATAAAGCCCAGTCCTAGAGTTAGAACATTGTATATGATTATATATGTCATATTAAACTCATGGTATGTATGTATGTATGTATGTATGTGTGTGTGTGTGTGTGTGTGTGTGTGTGTGTGTGTGTGTGTGTGTGTGTGTGTGTATATATATATATATATATATATATATATATATATATATATATATATATATATATATATATATATAATTTTGGCTTATTGGGGTTGGTTGTATATGTTGTCTTTATGATGGTTGTGTTTGTTGATGCTTTAGATATATTTCATTATAGCACATGTATTTAGATTTTTTGTATATGCTATAGGAAATATATGTGATGTGGTTTCTTTTCTAGCATTATGAAAAACACATGCATGGTTAAAAAAAAATAGGTGAAAAGACTTGGAAAAATATAATCAATCAAAAATACACTACACACTAATTCAAGTTGGGCAATGTGTAATAACATGAAAAAATGACTAAGTATAAACAACCAAGAAATGGCAAATAAAATGGTAAAAAGGGGATTTGTTTTCAAACCAAAGTGAAAGAATTTTTCACCAAATTAAAACAAATAAAATAATACTAAATATCACGTTGGAAAGTATGACCATAAAGTAATAAAATGGAAGGTATGAATAAGGGCACCTATGGTTAAAAAAACAAAAACAAATCAAAAATCAATGAAAACTTGGTCTTAAATTTATCACACTAATTGAATATAGGAAGTATGATAAAATTCAAGAAATGGTTGAAATCTTACATGCACTCAAAAAATAATAAAACAAAAGGCAAAATAAAAATGAAGTAAGAATAAAATATACCAATTCATGCTAGAAAGCATGTCAAATAATGTGTAACCTCATAATCAATCAAATATTATCTCATATTTGACACATGTAATTTGATGGTGACTTGATTATTGGAAAAATTTGTGAGGAGGGCCAGGTCCTATCCATGCTCTTACAATATAACTCAATAAAGTGAACACCACTTAGGGTGAAATAAGCATGAATAACCAAATACACTAGGGATAAGGGTAATAGGATGGAAAAGATAGTAATTTGTGAGGGATGTTAGGTCCTATCTATGGTCTTACAAAGAAACTCATAAATTAAAAACCTAAGGGGTATGATAGAAAGCAAAACAATATCTCTCAAGAGGAAATATGAGAAAAGGGAATGAAAAAAAGAGTGTAAAAATAAAAGACTTAGGCATCTTAGGAGAATACCTTCGGAGGCAAGAGGCATACTAAGGACATGAGAAGACACTAAGTGACTAGTGGTCATCTATGTACAAAGGAAACCTATTCCTTATAGACATAAAGCTTTATAGGTAGATAAGTGTGCTACTAAGATCAACTCATGAAGGTAGATTGGTACAAGGAAAATTAAAATGGACCTATCTCCCCATGACATGTTCTCTGCTCCTCAGGACCCCTTATAGAGTTGTCAGTCTACTACAAAGATTGGGTACTTACGTGAGAAAGTAGGTAGCACTAGATTTTTTTTAAAATTCTCTTCTTCTAATCTACTGGCCTAACATACCCCAAAGGACCTCAAATCTATCATGAGGCCAACTATGGAGTTTGATCTTTGAATAGAAAAAAGAGATGTGCTTTGAATCATATATTTTAGTGTGATTTAACTTTTAAGATATTGCATATTTTTGCCTTTTGATATCATTGAATTTTTTTTAAATGATTTGGATTTTAACTTTCTATTGAAGGATTTTTTAAGATTCCTCTTCCTTATAGACTTAGAATGAGCAATCATGAGATAGATATTGATACACATGAATGAGCTATAAGCTAAGGCTAAAAAAAGCTAAGTAACCAAAGACAAAATACTGACTAAGACACTTAGGCTTGACAATGAATAAGTATGTGATCTCAAGTCTCAATGGTGTGTATGCTTTGTTTATAGAAAATGAAGAAGGAAAAAGGAGATCCAAAGGTGGATTGGTAAATGGAAATAGTAATGAGAAAGACTATTTGTTAATTTATCACATGGTAAAAGGAGACAATAACCAAAGGGGATAGGGTATGTACAACCAAGTCACCATGATGATTATCTACAAAAAGTAAGGATAAGAAAACAAACAACAATAAAGATACAAGGCAAAAACAAGAAAAATATAGTGATTTTGTGAGGGATACTAGGTCCTGTCCGTGGTCTTAAAAAATAAATCACAAAAGAGAGAACTATGAGGGATGCCAAAATAGCAATGGTAGGTAGAATGAAAGAAGAAATAAGGAAAATAAAGGGTTATTCTGTGAGGATTGTTGGGTCTTATCCACAATCTTATGAAGCAACTCATAAAATAAAAATCCAAGGGATGTAAAAAGAATACGATGTAAAAATAAATATAAAGAAATGATAAGGAAGGATAATCATATGCAAAAAGTAAATTACAAAGTAAGAAAGGAATATAGTACAATAAGAAAGATCATTATATAAGATAAACAAGAATTTGATAGTGTCAAATGATATAATCATATATATGAAAATAAAATTAGAGCACATGTCAAATCCAACATGTCAAAGTACCATATACATGCTCATAAGTATTGGTAAATCTATCCACACACATTATCTAAGACATTAGATAAGTCTTTGTGAAGTTGAATACAAACTGCTACTAATGTCTCATCAATCTTTATTGAATACTGGGTAAATACTTATTTTCTAATATTCTCAACCAAAAAAGTAAGAATACTCATTAGATCATGTTGAGGAGGGAAATTGGATAAAGGATGGTCAAAATAATGTGTAGGAATAGGATCTATTGGAGATTCAAGAATCACTGATAGAGAAGGATCCATAGGTGAAGGAGGGTCCATGGGTGGAGAAGGAACCACCGATGGAGGTACAAAAGGTGGTGAAGGGATCACAAGAGGTGTAGCTATGGGAGAATAATGGGGAACCTTATTGCAAGAAAAACCTAAATTAACAATGGTAAAAGGTCCAAGAATAGATATAAGATAGTCCTTAAGATGCTATTGAAAGATACAACAATGATCAATGTGATGTGTGCCACATTGGTGCCATAGATAATACCTCTCACCATACTTAGGCATGTATTTAAGAAGGATATTTGGAGGAGGTAAGGTAGTGTTTATTTATGGGGAATAAGGATGTAAGGTATAAAAATATTGTCTTAACTTATGATAATGGGTAGAAGAATGATTATCTATTCCATGGAAGCAATATATACGCTTGTGAGTATTTTTAAAGGAAATACTCATAAGAGAAGGTGTAACAAGAATGAAATAATAAAGAGATGAATCATCAACCCATTTGGTGGGTATAGGATCCATCTTAGGTAAAGGAATCAATCCATCACCAAGAGAAGGTAGTGATGGAGAAGGAATGGAACTAGGCTTAATAGAAGGAGCACTAGTGGAAGAAGAAAGAGTAGGCTCAATAACAGTAAAAGTTGTAATAATAATTAGTTCTAAAATGGGTTACATTTTGGGAGGGGTATGATAAATATAAGTTCTAAGGAGGAAAACACTAATCTTAGGAGTAAAACAAGGATGAGAATCGGGGAACCTAGTAAAATGGTAAGGTCTGATCATAGCACAATCCATGAGCATAATCCTATGGGGATCTTTAAAAATTGGAGGTGTAAAAACCATCTCTACTCTATGATAAAGAGGAAAAATTAAATAATAAATAACTATAAATGCTGGAACATGAGAATATGCGTGAAAATACTTAAGTAAAGCAGATTGATGATGTAAAATCTTAGCATTATGGGCATGGACAAGACTGCCTAATAAAAGATCATCTAAAGAATAACCATCATCATATCTAGTGTATGAAGATCAATAACATAAGTTGGAATAAATTTTTCATCAAAATAATCATGGTGAATATAATTCCAAGTCTTGGATAAGATTACGAGAATGTCATTGCAAGGAGGTTTGCGAGAATGAGGTTGCAAAGAAGCAGGAAGCTGCAAGATGAGATGAGGCATGAGATCATAAGTTTTTATATTTAAGTTAATCTCATTAGGATTATCATCATTGGATTATAAAAGGTTGGGGGGAATGTTACTAATGATCTCAAGATGCCCATTATAGCCTCTATTTAAGTTGATAGGAAAATGTAAATGTTGTGACTCATGGAATGGAATGCTACGTAAAGGCTCAAGAGTAAGAATATTGAAAACAACATGATATTGGAATTATTAAAAATTTCAAGGGTTAGTATCTCCTTAAATCGTTTAAATGGATCCATTATGAGGGAATTTAATGCATTGGTAGGAGGAAAAATTGATAGCTCGCATACGATGAGTCCATGGCCTACCAAGCAAGATGTTATAAGAAATGGGAAAGTTAAAGATCATCACCTTTACATGAATGATGATAGCTAGGATAGTAATGGGAAGCCACACACACCCAAGAGGAGACATTTGAATTATATCATATCCTTGGAAGTTGCTACATGTAGACTTAAGATTGAATTCTGAATATCCAAGGGTCTTAATGAAATCAAGAGAAGAAACACAAGTGCTAACACCCTCATTAATCAATGCTCATTTAACTTGGATATTTCCTATTTGGATGCTAATAAATAAGGGAGGATTATTTGCATGAAGTAAAATCTCATCAAGAATCATAGATGAGATGGGAAATTTAAAATAAATATAAGTATCAATAGTTTCATCAACATTTATGGACATCTCTTCACATTGTTGCAAGATACTATCCTCAGAATGATATAAGGCTACCTCTTGTCCTACTAAGGGAGGATGAGGGACATTCATATCAAATAATAGTTGCATAAGATAGTTCTAATGATAGGGAGAGGTCATCATAAGCTCAATAAATGTAATTTGAGATGGGATATTAGTGAACTCCACAGTGGGATCCCACTCATCATAACCCATGAGAATATTGTTATATATAGGTGCATAATAGTTAAGGAGGTCTTCAGAGTATTAAAATTTGTGTTGATAAGAATGAAAAGTTTTAGAATAAGGTTTTAAATCATATTGAGATGATGAATAAATAGGTTCAGTTTGATCTTAAGAAGTAGAGGAAGTGTTAATAGAAGGCTGATTATCATAGAAAGATTGATTATCATTGGTATTAGAAGATGATGGAAGAATGGTAAAAATAGAATGGGATGCGTTATCTAAGGAAAAATCATAAATTGGACCATCATCAAAGTTTATAATATATTCTTACCCAAACTCATTGAAATGAGTTGGAGAAGAAGTTTGGATAACATGGTATGTTTGAGAAGGAGGCAGGGTGTAGATATGTTGAGAATCGATGAAAACCACCACCCTTCGCATATTAGTCATGCTAACCACATTCTCTTCAAAAGCTGGTTCAACAAGAATTTATACATTATTGGTGGAAGGGGTGGGTTTGTATTGGTTGTCTTGAATAGGTTGATGATTAGGTAAAGGATCTTTATAAATAGCTAAATGAACATTTGCTTGATTCAAGGCTTGAGCTTTATCATGAGTTTTTTATTCTTTGAGAGAATTTTCATAAGCTTGTTGATGCTTGAGAATGATAGAATAATGATAAAAATTAGGTCCAAGAAGAAATTCCATAGCTAAATTATGAAGTAGTCGATAGGTCTCATGAGAGTGACCCCAACTAGCATGAAACAACAAAACTTTCTAGGATCATACCAGGTTTTCATCAGATGAGTAGGGTCAATATCTCAAGGAAGATGCCTAGGTATATGTTTAATTAATTTATCTAAGGAAAAATATTTATGAACATTAATGTTATTTGGTGAAGAGAAATGAGGATTCTTATATTCTTGAGAAGGAGGAACTAGTTATAAATAAGGGGTAGGAATGACAGCTTGAACATTGTGAATGGTATCATATGAATCGGTTACACTATCAATGGTAATATTGATTTTTTTATTTTTAAGTAATAGATGAGGACCTACAGAAGGTTGGGGTGGCTTGAATTGATACATAAGGAAATCTTGTCATTTAGCCTAGTCAATGGCCTCCTCTAAGGTACTTGGAGAGAGGGTGTGGACTTGATATTGTAATTTAGAATAAAGAGAATTGGTAAAGAGATGAAAGAGATTATCATCAGCCATGTTATGTTCATGCTTATTTGAAAAAGTCTTCCATCATTTAACAAATCCTTGGGTAGTTTCATTTTCATTTTGTTTGCAATTGATGAAATGGGCCAAAGTGTTTTTAGGAAGATCATTAGATTGGAATTCTTGTACTAAAGCATTCACTAAATCCTCCAAACTAGTAATGGAATGAGGTCTAAGTTGATTATACCAATCTAAGGCATCACTTGTGAGGGTTTTGGCAAAGATTTTGGTAGAATTAAAGGTGTTTAATTTGACCCAATCCTTATAAAAATTTCCAAATGTTTTAAGATGAAGGGTAGAATTGGTTGATCCATTATAATAAATTATAGGTGTTATACCTCTAATGTCAATGTTATAAATTTGGGTGGTAAGAGGTTAATTTTGTAAATGATTGATGACTTTGTTTACTAATAGAGGTTGAGGAATGAGATTACCTTGAGAATATCAAAGAGGGGGAGGAGGAACACTTTGTTTATGTGTGCCCAAAGTCACTGGTTGAGGATTGGATTGAATATTAAGAAGGTGGTTTTGCATTCTCATCATTTGATTCATATTATGAGCTTAGAATGTGTTCATTTGATTGAGAGTTTACAATAATAGTTGATGAGCTTGATTAGTGTTATTAGAAGAAGTAGTATTGGTGTTTGTGTTGGTATTAGTGGTTTGGGTACCATTTATAGTGTTGATATGAGCTTGCGAAGAGCTATGAAAATTTGAGGCACTAGTGGAAAAAATTGCTTGTGAAGAAAAATATGGACTAATAAATGGTTAAAAGGAAGAATCACTAGAATCATGAGTGCCTTTGGTAGTAAACAATGAACTAAGGGATGGATTAAGGATAATAGGTCTTATGAGAGGCCCACTAGATGTAGAACCTACCATGTTAGTTGAGATATTAGGAATGGAGGTAGAAGAAGTTAAAGAAGAAGATGTCATAGCATAAGGGGTCAAGATTGAAGGAAGAGGTTGAGAAGAAAAGAAATTAGTACCCACAAATCTATTTGAGAATGTGGGAATAAGAGAATGAGGTTCTTTAACTTGACGAAAAATCAAGAGGTTAAATGGTAGATGGATCTTTCCCTCTATGTTGAGGGAATTTCATGATAAAGCAAAGCATTTTAGGAGTATACTCTAGCTCAAGCTAATCCTCTAAGAGAATATTATGGTTTTGATGTAAAGAGGTATGAGGAGGGGTCACATAGTCCATTGTGCAAGTTGCAATGTGAACATTACTAGCATTCTCAAAAGAAACCCTATTTTATCTATGGGAGACCCTATTGGGATTGGTAAATTTCATCATGTTTGTTGACTGAACTTCAATGTTGTCACTAAATAGATAGTCCATGATGAAAGGAGAAGAATCAAGATGAGAAAGCAAATAATCATAAAGTGACTAAAATAGAACTAGGTCAACTTCGTGGACCTAGTAAAAAATAGGGATTGTGAAATTATACAAGGTCCACAAGATTGACCCAGTACAAAGAACAAAGACTAAAAAAAGGGGGGGAAAATCATATAAATAGTGATAGGTCAACTAGGTCAACCTAGTGTAGTGTACAGGGGCTAAAAAATATGTTAGGTCAATAGGGTTGACCTAGTGTAATGAACAAGATGTAAAATAAAGAGTTGATAGTAAGTTTATGAAATGAAATAAGATAGTTTCTAGTTGATCTAAGAAAGTAAATGATGAAAGTAAATAGATAGTTAATTGAATTGACGTTGGTCAATCCAATTGATGCACATAAAGCAAAACCTTGCACCAATGCTGGGTAATGTAAGTTCTTACAAACACGATTGAGCAAAGAACAAGTAGACAACTTGGAAAATAAATATAGCTAATTGGTCAACCTAGAATGTTAATTAGATTATTAAGAATAATTTTAAATGATAGGGAGTTGGCTATAATCAAGGTACTAGATAAAAATATATGGATGGTTTTAGGTTAGTTTAGGATGAAAGGGACTATAGTGGTAATGATATAGGCTTGGTATTAGGGCCTACCCCCTCATTTCACACATTGTAATGATAATGGTGTCTGGTGCTTAGCCAAAATATACCATTAACCATGCTTTATACTTGACTAGAGCATCAAGTTAGCTTCCCCCTTGGTGATGAAATCCAAGTAGGTTGGCTTGGGTAGTCAAATGTTAAAATGCTTTTTGATGTTAAGTGATTTGGCCATATGTGCATAAAATAGAAATAGTGAAACTAAGTGGTTAATTAAAAACCTCCTAATTAGATTATGTGAACTATTATAAGTAAGCAAGAAACTGAAAGAAAAGATGTGATTAACATACAAGGTGAATTTCAACTTTGAAACAAAGTATAGTAAAAACACTATATACACAACATAAAAAACTAGGTTAACAGGGTCGAGCTAGTACTACTAAAGATAGGGTCTGGAGAACCTACTAGGTCAACTAGGTCGACCTAGTTATTTCAAATAACACATAGAACACAAAATTAGGTCAACTAAGTTGATCTAGTTGGCTATGTACAGGTAATTTTGAAGACTAAAATCTTGAAAGGAAAGTTCAAAATAGAAAGATATATAGAATAAAAGACTGACCTTGATGGTTCATATATGGAAATGAAAGAGATTGCTGATCAAGAACCTTGGAGAAAACTTATTTGATCTATAAAATTGGGTTGAGCTGGTCAAACAAGCTATATAAGAGACTTTTATAGTAGTTAAAAAAGTGTACCAGGTTTACTTGGTTGATGTAGTAGGCTGAATTAGAAGTCTAAAAAGTGGTAAAAACTTGTATTGAGTCAAGCTGATCGATCTAGTTGCCTATTCCTACATAGAGAAAAATAATTGGGTTAACAAAATCAAACCAATATGTCAAAATATATGATAGAAATGATGACAAAGAGAATTAAATAAGTGAAAGAAATATTACAAGGGTTAGTTTCATGTCAAATTCACCATAATGTATGCAATTCAAATTGCATGATGTACATGAATTAATCATGGATCAGATAAGATAGATCACACCTACACTTCCAAATGGGTATACACTTGTTAAGTGGGAGTATGACCAATATGGGGATTTGTTAGACCTGATTAGGGGATCACTTGTATCATTTGTCACAATATATCATGCTAGGAAGGGTTACAAATCCTACAGTCTAACATAATCGCACAACAACCCTAAAATATTCCTATAATTTGATATTTCACTTATGCTAATAAACAAGAGAGTAAACTATTCTAATAACAAGAAAAGTAAACTAATCTAATGTGCACCAAAGTTTGTGGCACATAGTGGGGGTTATAAAAAAACAAATAAATAACTAAATTAAAATTGCATAAGAGACATATAATCATGTCAATATATATGGAATCCTAATACATGGAAGAGAAGAATACATACTACATTATCTATCTACTCTTACAATGGAGAAATAAATTTAGGAATACTTACCTTTGAAGACAAACCTGTTGAGCCTCAATCTCTCCTTTTGCCAAGGTTCTTTACAAGAGATTATTGTGGTTTGTAAGGGTAACCAAGATAAATCAGCTCTAGGCTACATAACCTACCTAAGAATCTAAAAGACTTCTCCACAAGACAAGATCAGAGCTCCAAATAAAGTATTTAACCCTAAAGCTTTATTCCTCAAGTAGAATGTTTAATAAGGAGATGTTTGTTCACACTTCTTCACTTAATTCAACTCTCTCTTCTTAATAATGATGAAATGAACTTGTATATATAGGTAGATCTTACCTAAAAACTTTTGGACATGTTGGCTGTACTAGGTCAACCAGGTCAACCTAGTACATTTTTTGGATAACTCACTAGGCTTATGCTAGGTTAATTGGGAGGCTAACAAACCAAAAGAGATAAAGTATCCCCCAACACACTAGGCTGACCAAGTTGACCTAGTTTGTTGAACATGTCAAAATGGTAATAAGGTAAGAAATGAAGGAGTAAAGCATGACAATGACTGGAATGGATAGGAAAGAGAAGAATAAGCCTAAGGTTAATGGTTTTAAGAGTCAAGAGTGTAAATGGTAAGTGGAAAAAGGAACAACAATCTTAAGAAGCACTAATGGTCTACCCACCCCTTTCTTAGTGTACCCTTTAAGGTATGCACTTAGAGAGATTGAGACTTGATAGGTCTGCAAGATATAAAGTGTTAGTAATCGATAAAAGTTTGAAAATATTATGTGTATATAATATTTAGAACCAAAATAGTTCTTATGATTGAATTCTTTTTATCATCTCTTTACATTTCACACATTGGAAAATTAGATGATAACTCATCATTAAAAACACATTTGGATACTTTGTTATGATAGGATGAAGCATGTTTCCTTGCTCATTAGAGTCAATATGTGGAGAAATGTAAACAAAATGCATGGCATGATCTCCACCTTAATCATAAGACATTTAACCTAGGAATGCAAGTTTTACTCTATGATTCTAGGTTTGTGTGCCACTTTAGGAAGCTCTATGTTCACTACAATAGTAATTTTATTATTCATAGTATTCATACTACTAGTGCATGTCATTTACAAATATTGGATGACCAATTTCTTCCTAGTCATTATAATGATAGCTGGCTTCAACTATATTTCTCTACTTAAATTTTAGTTTCAATTGTATCAATAAGGTGTATTCCATTAGTTTAGGATTTCTTGTTTATAATAAATAATTACCTTAGTTACATGCCTTTTTCTATTATTTAATTTATTTTTGTAACTTAGTACTTATGTTTTCATGGGGGACCATGATGCACATTTAGTGTGGGGTAAGGGATGTTACATGTGTCAGGAAATGGTCCATAGGGATACATGCACAAGTAAATAGGTATAAGGATAGATATTCCTACCAATGGTATGAATATTCAAATGGTTTTACATCTATCATGCACTTTGAGAAAAGTACTAGATAAGACATGACATTAATATAAAGAGATAGTGGTTATGATAAGCATGCCAACATCATGTCATGCTAATACTATTGATCACATTTATGGTGAGAAATGATAGTCAAAGAAAGGAGACCATTAAATCACATTGATTATGAGAAGTGATGGTAGAAGAGAAGGGGGTAGTAAATGCAAGTTACCCCTTGAATCTATAAAAAGACATTTAGGGGCTCATTCTAAACTTTATCTTTATTTTGAATGTGGTTTTATAGAGCCAAAGAGTGAATAACTAAGTTTAGGTAATTCCAAGACAAGTGTAGAGTATCGATTACCCATTCATTGATTATTAACAAGGGTATTATCTAAGTGATCAAGTATAAGATAACTAAACTAAAATTACACATATGAAATTTAGGGATTATAGGTTACAAAGGTCAACATCCACCATTAACGAGCATCAAAGCAAAAGAGTTGATAAATTTTCATATTAAACACATATTATTTTGGGAATTTTAGATGGCCATGACTTAACCTTTAGGCTACATAAAGGGTGATGCAACCTAAGAAAAAGGCCTAGATAAGTGAGCCACTACTAACTATTCTAGAGGAAGAGGAGTTAATTATTAGGGGGAAGCAATATTAATTAGAGAATAAACTCCTAAAAAATAAAGTGATCATGTGGAAGGAAAAAGAATAGGAATGGCATGAAAAACTAAGAATAAAGACCAAGTGATTCCACCTTTAGCTTTGATAATAGAGGAGATGCAATACCTAAAAATATTGTTGCATGTAAATAATTGGGTATCAAATGTACCCACTTATGATGTTGTCAACTATAATCATTGCCAACCCAAAAATGAGGTTGAGATTTAGAATGATCAATGGGTCAAGTGCCAAAACACCATGAGTGAACTTTGGAAGGTTCAACACTATCAACATGAACCATTCTATTTGAATATGAAAAGCCTAAGTAGGGTAATAGGGAATAACTAGAGGAGTTTCCTAGAACCAATGGGATAGTTGAAGAACTGTAGGAGTTAGACTTAAAAAAACACCCTCTCAAGTGCAAGAGGAGGAGATCACCCTTGAAAAAGCATAGTTGGACATGGAAAATCCACTTGGTGAAGAGAGGGATGGTTTTAACCCAAAAGAAATAAGTGGCATAAACATCGGTAGCACTTCACTAACACCATATATGTATGTCAAGATCCTTGTGCAGGATCCCCTCAAAGGGAAATAATTAACTGACTTTGAAGTTCAACCACTTATGGTCAATATAGCCACCAACTTGCATACCTAATATTAGATAAGCATTCTTGATAAGTTGTATTTATATTTTCATTTTTATCTAGAGGATGCAAATATAGACACCAGGCATTAGATCCCATTTTTCTTGGACATGTACAATGAAGAACACCATTTTGAAATACCCCCTGATAGCCTAATTTAAATTTTGATGTAACAGTGTTACCCACTCCTATTTGGGTTATTCCCTAATAGATTTCTCCTTTATTAACTAACATTGAATTTTTTAAAATGGCCTTTGAAGTTGCACGATACAATGTGATTTTAGATTTTGATTCATACATCATAAATTATAAAAATGGTAAGGTGGTGGAGGTATATGATAAATAATTTGTTGTTTGGAAGACACTTGAAGAGGAAGAGGCCACATTGAAAAGCCATTTGGAAGAAGCTACAATAGTAAAAGTTAAAACTTTAAATTTGTGTAAAGCTATTTTGGGTCAAGAACCAACATTAGTAGATGGGGTCCCTTTAGAAGGAGAAGTTGTTGATAAGTTGGAGACCCTTTTAAATCTCATATTGAATTAATATAAGGAGTATCCCATGCCTAGAAATTAAACATTATGGGTAGATAAATAGTTTTCCAAATTAGTGGAAGTATACAGGTTCACCTTATAATGGGTTGGGGAAATGATCCCCACCCTAGATGGGATTTTTGAGAAGTTGGCATGGCCTAGTAAAATTTTGGAGGCTCAACTCCAAGTAGAGGAGTTTCAATGACAATAATTGGTAGATGCTACCCTATTAATAAAAAACCACATCAAGTGTGTTAACACATTTAGTGATGTTGAAAATATGGAAGAGATAATAAATGCACATTGATAGTAAATAAATTCTAACTTTGTGGCACTCTGAGGATGGATTGTGAATGAGGTCACCACACTTGAAGAGGTCCATAATGATTCTTCCACATCCCTATACCAATTGGTCAATAAGGCAAGTGAGTTTCCTAATCAACCTAAGGAGACTAAAAAGTTAAAAGTGATGATCAAGGAAATAACCACAAAGCTATTCGACATCTTGTCACATTAGGAAAGTGTTAAGAATTAGATTGAACAAGTTGGACCTAAATTTTTGGTTGAGGTTAGGATTGGTACTTAGTTTTGGATGGACTAAGAGTGTAGTGTGGGGTGTTGTTGGACCCCTAATTTTGACTGTGTTTTGGATTATGGTGTAGAATGATCATGGAATGGGAAGACCATGGCACAAAATGAGAATATAATAGAAAGACCATGGTGTGGAAGATAATGGCACAAAGTACCATAGTACAAGAAGACCTAGTTAAAAGAGAGGCATAAAAAATAGAGGACCTAAGAGTGAAGGACCTGATATATCAGTGAAAGACTTGGGGAACATGAGTGAAGTGAGAAATGGTTGAGGAGTGATTATCAAGGATAGAATAGACTTTAATCGTACACTAGTTTCACACTAACTTGCATGAAGGAGGACATTTGGAAACAAGGATCCAAAGATGAATGAGAATATATGGGTGTGAAGGCTTGGGTCTTTAACAAAAAATAAGTAAATGACTTCCATGACTCTTAATCTAATGGAGATAATTATTTAGTCATGAAACTATCATAATTAATGTAACAACTTGGTCAAGAAAAATAAGTATAAATACCCCTATATAGAAATTGGTACAGAAGTTGAACATTGGTATTATGTAATGATTAATTATGGTAATAGAAAAAACATGAAAGTTACTATTAGTTTTGATGTTATGCTATAGTTTTTAATTAAGTTGTAATATTGAGTTATCAGTATGTTTATTATGTACTATATGGTTTGTATTTGAGTATAATGTATAGAATTTGCATTATGTGAACTTACATAATCAATACTTTAAATCTCATGGCAATTATCTTCATAATCATGTTTGTTTACATAGTTGAAATAAGGTCTATAGCCATTTATTTATTTTTAATGTAATCAGTACTTAGATATATGAAAAACCACCAATATATGACAATTTTGTTACTGTGCAACATAACCCATGTGAATCTATTTCTTGTTGTGTGCTTGAAGTGAGTATGCAAGAGTTCAGTCTTGCACAAAATGTTAGTGCATTAGCTTGTTTGGAACTAGAAACTTCAATGGCCTAGGGAAAGTTGATAGAAAAACCCAACAATATTTTTATATTTATTTTTAAGATAATCCATATTAATACCATGTCTATAAAAAGGTAAGATTGCAAAAATTCAAGCCTAAACCATTATCAATCAAAAACCTTTTTTACTATTGTATTTTTTATTTGAAATTATATAAACAAAGGAAGATTTTAATCAACCGTAGATTAAATAGGTAAATAATAATTTTAAAAAGATATAACATCCTTGATATATTTCAATTTATTTACAATAGATGTAAAATAATAAGGTTATGTGTCATGTGGCGTAAATGTGTGATTCAATTCTTGGTATATAATATCCTTGAAAATAATGGATTTATAAAGTAACTATAGCATAGATATATTAGCTGGTGTATTCCTTAACTAATCAACAATATCATATATTTTATATTGATTAACTAGTCCCATTGGATTTATTTGGGGATAGGGAGAGATTGATGAATTTTGTTCCTTTGTCTCGCCTAATGGGGCACTTGACCTTGTATAGTGACAACAACATGGATCGTATAATATACTATAATCCTTGGGTGAATAATAGAAGCAAGATATGAGATAAGATATTTGGGAAGTCTAGGGGCAAGATGAGTGAGATAAGCCATCTGAGCCCTTTGTCATCTAGTAGTAATAGGTGGCAACTCAAATGGAACCATGCAACAATAAGCATCATGAAATTGTTCACTATTGAGCTCTTTATGTAGATTAAATTTTATCTTTTCTAGTAAATTATTAATCCATGTACTTACATGCAATTGAAATATGTTACATATTATAGGCAAACAACATGTAAATAATACCAAGAAACTTTGAACTAAGAAATAATAGATAGCTTTAGTCATTATAATCATGGTTGTATTTCTTTGAATATAATAAAAATCTAAAATTTTAAAGTTTAAACTCTAACAAATTTTTTAGAAAGGATAGAAGGAAAACCTTAGGGCAAACTAGGGTTTTGAAATGTACTAAAGGGAAGTGGTTTCACCAATATTTTTATTGTAATTAAAGATTAAGTGAATTACTCTAATTAAGGATAAAAAATATAGTAAATCAAAATGTATGAGATATACAATTATCACACATGATTGATTTAAAACTTACTATTTTTAGAAACATGTTAATGGAGAAGCTCTAAATACAAATAAATTAACTAGAACTTGAATATAAAGGAATAAAACATAGGCTATGTAATCAAATGTGGGATTGTGTGAGGTCATTATGAATTAGGAATAGTGCTTCACTTTATTTTGGGATATGGCCACACTATTTGGACAAAAGTAACATGTGTTGGTGTTTTTAGGGTGCATTAGTGTCTGTTAGTGTTTTTGCTCTTTGTTAAAGTTTTGATGGGTGAGCTTTCACCTATATATCCTATGTGTGTATGCATATATATTCAATTCATCATAAGAGTCATTATGTGTCTTATTCTTCACTCAAAAAACTATCTTAAATGATAAGAGGGAGCAACATCAATGTAAAGGGGAAAATGGGTTAGGGATTGAAGTTGTGTTTGACCTTAACACCTTGTGTGTCAATTTATACCTAGATACTAATACTATGAACAATGATCAAAATCCTTATAGTTATCCCATGCTATAGTGGTGTGTATACAATATTGGTGAAATGTTATATACTAGTGTAATCCTCATGTGATTAGGTGCTTGAACAATGAATTATGACCTTGATGATGTAATTAGACCAAACTTTGGGATTTTTGGGTTGTAAAAACTTATAATTGGGAAGAATATCCATTTTATTCTAAATGTGTAGTTAGAATATTTATGGTTATTTTAATCTCAAAGCCTCCTATTGAATAAATGAATCAAAAATGTTTTTATATAGTGGTAATTTTAGGATTTATTAGAATTAGGATTAGAAAACATATTAGATGACCCATTAGACAACTAGTTGTTATTTGATGAGAGGATGAAATTATAAGATTCAAATACTACCAACCAATGGGGTTGTCTTGAAAGCATAATTTAATTTGAGGAGAAAAGATAAACAAAATGGAATCACAAATTAGTTAAGTGATGAAATTAGACTATTTGGAATGAAAAATAGGAAGAATAAGTATAAGAGTTTCTTTAAGGTAGAGGGTCATCTACATGAATGTAGAAGAAAAGTGGTTTTAAACTATGGGATTCAACATAGGTGTGCATATGGAATGGTCTTAAGTGTATTTTTTCAGTATTAAATGTTAATTTTAGTGTCTACACAATGATAAATGTAAATACAATAGGAAGTAATGTGTTATGTTCTAATTGGAGGATATTTATTTAAAATATCATTTGATAGGTAGGTACTTTGATGTTTGAGCCATGAAGAAGATAAAATAGCCTTACTTGAAGTACACGATATTGAATGTGGAGGTCACTTTAGCAATAAATCCATATCCTAAAAACTATTATGACAAGGTTACCATTGGCCTTCAATGGAACATGAATGTCATGAATAATCAAAACTATGTTCACAATGTCAGAAGCATAACAACCTAAACCATACTCCATCATATGAATTGTAACCTATTATTTTACTTTGTCCATTTACAGCTTTGATTTGATTAAAAATATAAATCCAAAATCATTAGATGGTTATAAGTTCATCATTTCAACCATCAAATATTTGAAAAATACACTGAATCCGTACATTTATAGTCTACTATAAGAGAGATCTATCATTTGTTGATGCACATTATTTCACCATTCATATGACCATAAACTATTGTAACATATAGTGGATCATCCTTCAAAAATAAAATAGTTAGGTGATTCTATGCTAAATTCACCATCACACATTATCTACTCCATATTACCTAGAATGTAATGGGAAAGCATAAGTGAAAAGTAGAACAATCATCAAAATGTTAAAAAAAATCATTAGAAAACATGAAATAAATTAGCACAATCAGATTATGTACACATTTGGGCATATCACATAAGCATGCATATATAAAATAAGGATATATCATATTCTCTTGTTTATTGAACAAAAGTATTACTACCTCTAGAGATGGAAAATATTTCTTTTCAAGTCTCTTTAAAAGACATTATTAAAGAAAATTAGTACTGGGAAAAATAATTACATGAATTAAAAATGCTTTACAATAGGTGTATTCAAGCTATCAAACATATAAAATTCTATCAAGATCGTATCAAAAGAGCATAAAGAAAGAAGATTCCTAATCATGAGTTTTAAATTGAGGTTTTATTATTAAAATAAATCAAAATAATACTAATTTAGATAAATAAATTAAAGGTAAGTTTAAGCCCAATTAATTGAGACCATTTGTGGTTATTGAAAATGTGGATACATGATCTTATTATCTGGATACACTCAAAGGAAAAAATATGAAGAACCTTATGAACATCATGAAATTGTGTGAATATTTTATATAAATTAATCATTTAATTTTTTTAAAAATAAATAAAAATCAAATATCTTCAAATTCAGAAAATAAAATGTCAAAAATACAAAACATTCAAAATATTTTAAAAAATCAGGATTTGAGCATGACATAAGTTGCTAATTTACTCATTTACATATGCTATTTTTCACATATTTTAGTAGATAACATATTTATTTTGAAACACACATGAATTTCTTGAGAAACATGAGTGTGATGTAGGACATACATTTTATGCATGGGTTCTAAGATGCTGGATTCACTTCTATCCAGAGGTCATGCCTATACTAGGGGCATATTATCTTACATGTTACATTATCAATAATGTATATCTTTCTATGAATTTTATATCATGATAAGCTACATATATTACAAGTGTCTTATTTTTTTATCATATCTTACATTGTTTTACATGGATTAACGACTTGGTTATGATATGACATTCATACTTATGGATGGAATAGACTAGTTTTCACTTGTTCTATGCTCCTTTAATGTTGTTACTTTCTTGCATCATAGGCTATAAATTAATTTATTATTATGTGTGGTCCTTGGACATTATTTAAAATAATTTTTAAAATATATTCATGAGAATTTTTCTAATATGTGAGACATTTGAGCATATACATTGCTTGTGGCCCTTAGTCTTACTATTTTGTGTTATATTTGAGCATGTTCATTGTTTATGACATTATAAATATCCTTTACATGTGGCCCTTGGCCTTGTTTGTTGAGACATATTCATTTACATTGTGTGGGGACTTTGTTCTTATTGTATGACATTATATGACCTTGCATGATATTGTATGTCATGATTGTTATGCTTGCTGATCTTGATTGGTGGTACCATGATTTATATCACACACTTTTATTTAATATTACACTTTAGAGATGGTTACATTATTATGTATCTCATTTCTATATGTTGCATACTTGATTCAATGACAAATGCATTACTATGATGACATACTCTCCACATGATGACATAATGCTAAAGTTAACTCTTCTTTTGAGATGAGTGAATTATAAGATACATATCTCATCTCAAAAGGGGAAATCATAGTGTGTTTGTCTTAGACATCTAATTCTCCATGAACATAACATTTAAAAGAGATGCAAATTATATGTTTCAAAGATAAAAAGTACATGTCTTCAAAGATTCAAAAGTAATTCAAAGATCACATTTTGTAACAAATACAAGTTTAAATTTTTTTGAAGTAATGTAGAAATTAAACCCATGATAGATATGGGAATATTGATATAAATCTTAGGGGAATATGACATGCATACGCACTCATTTTTAAAAGACTCAAAATAAAAAAATCATATGCACTTGAATGCATATACATGGGCATGTATGGACATATGCAAAATAGTTAATTTTTTTTACAAGTTTCACATACAATTAAAATTGAGCATATAAATGCATGGCATTTATTTTATCAAATTTTGAAACAATTAGGAAATATATGACCTAAATATGATAAACTACTGTGTAAAATCAAAATGTTAAAGATATGTAATAAATGTTACAAACTGATTTGAAACTTATTAAATCTAGAAACATATTAAAAAAGGAAAGTGTAAAAGAGAAATATGAACTTAATTAGAAAAATATGATGTAGACTATTTTTGATTTGAGACTGACATGGAGACTTTGTGTGGACCTTTACAGGAGTTGGAAGGGTTCTTAGATAATATCACTATAATTAGATAATAGTGGGGGTTGTTATTATCTAAATGGGGTGGCCTTGTCTGGCAAACAACATGGATATGAGATTTATGGGTTATGTTCAACTTCACTTTTTTATTTTGTGAACTATGTAGGAACTTATAATACAATGCAGAGACCACTATGCAACTCTTTATTTTCTTGAAACCATAGCTCAATGACATAGGATGATGAATACATTCACAAAATAAAATTGGGTTAATGGTTGAAGTTGTGTTTAAACTTAACATCCCTTATGTTGAGAAATACCTACATACTAATACTTTGAAGAGGGATCAAACTCCATGTAGTTCTCCAATGCTATAATGGTGTGTGTGAAAGACTAGTGGAAAATGCTAAATTGTAGTGAAAAATTAGTGTCATTAAACGCTTCAACTGTGACTTATGACATTGGAAGTGTATTCAAACTTTAGACAATGGATACTAAGGATGTATGTAATTATAAGTGGGATAAATATGGATTTTTTTTCTCAATGTGCAATTAAAATTTTAGTGGTTTTTAGTTTGGAAGCCTCTTGTGTGCAAATAGTTTTAAATTTGGCTTTTAGTGGTATTTTTAGAATTTTTTGGATGCGGTTTGCTAAAATTATAGTTTACCCTTGTAATGAGTATGAATTTTGGAAAATAGTTGTTAGTTTGTGGGAGGACACTAATGGTGAAGTCGACAATATTGGGGTGCACTATTGTCCTAGAGGAAAAGATTGCTAAGCTAAAGGTATGGGTTAGTATACAAACATGCTTAACATATTTTAAATTTTGGATAGAGAGATTCTATGGTCATATTTTTTCTTAAAAGAATGGGTCATTCAAGTATAAGGTTAAGGAAATTGGTCAAAAGGCCCTATAATAGGTCATGATCTAGGTGTGTCAAAAAGAGTGGTCATAAGTATAATGTTTTAGCTTAAATGATAATTTATGTGTCTAAATTTTCATTTATTTTATTCTAGTACTATAAAAAATAAAAATCACTAGATTAAAATGATATATTCATACCTAAACTTACTTAAAAAGTGTAATCTTGAATGTAGGCTATAATATTGAACTATGCTTCCTGCAAACCTACAATGAAACATTTATAAAATCAATCATTAAGAGTTTAATAAATAAGTAAAGATAAAAAAGCATATAGATATAAAAACAAGGAATGAATACACCTTATTGGGTACATGAACTATTATGTTTCCTTGGTGCAAAAACTAGTGCAAACCTGGTGACTATAGAGGGTACAACCTTTGGAGGTTTTATTTGCATTGAAGATCTTGGATTAGATTGTGCATGCCCAAATATTAATTGATAGGATAGTGTGATTATGAATTTAAAGTGTGATTTAATCCATCATTCTATACCAAAATTAGTGAATTAGTTTAGAATCCCTGTATGAATTCCAGTAGATTTTTTTAGTGTAAAAATTGGTGCAAAAACGTGAACCAATCACTATAGATAGAATAAGGTTAATTTCTAGTTCAAAATTATTGTAAAAACTAGTGAAAAAATATATTATAATTTGGGTCTAGTGTATAGAACATGGATAATTACAAGAATATACATTCCATCTATGAAACTAATACAAAACCTAATCAAGGAGGAAGTCATATGTCATGAATATGCCCCTAATATGATATTTAGTGTATACAAATGCAAATAATGACTAATAAAAACTTAAATTATGAGTAAAAACATGTTTTATAACTTGTAACACATGCCACACATAATGCCCCCAATATTGAGTAAATTTGAGATAAAAATTGAGTATTTTATGAAAACTAGAATGTTGTACTTATTATACACTATCATGTATTGCATGAGATTCTGAGAAATTTTGAAATTGATTATTTTCTAGCTATGTGGATAATAGTATGGGAATAGGATAATAGTAGGGGAATAGGATAATAGTAGGGTACACTAGTGTCCAAATGGGGTGGTACTATATGAAGTTGATCTCTATGTGCTTTATGATCCATTATGTGAGGTCTATAAAATTTTATTTGTGTACCGTAAAATGAAGTCTTAGTGTCTATGACAAGCCACTATGTATGCCTCTTCTTTTTAGGTGAGTCATTGATTTTGAGAAATAAATTAACTCAAAATAAAAATTAATGTGAAAGATGTTATGAAAACATATGTAAATCTAAGTAGTAATGGTAACATAGATAAGCATGTCATCATCATATAGATAAACTAAGTATTATACTAATGTGAGATACATGTGGAAACAAGAATATATAATGAAATTATCAAGATAGATATTAGTAGTGAATAACACATATAAGTGATGTAAAATGAGTATGTAAAAATGAAATAGAAAAACTCAAGGAGAAATGCATGATATCCATCATGGAATCAAAAGGGTTGGGAGGATACATGATGTCCATCATGGTATCAAAAATTGAGAAAATAAGTAGACAAATAACATGGGCATGACACACACCAAAAAAAAGTACAAATAAAGAACATAAAACATGAAATATAAGGCCAAGGGGCCACATACAAGGGACATGTTTAAATTTCAATCACACATATAGAAACATCTAATTAAGTCTTAGATCCATATACAAGGACATGTTCAAATGTCCACCAGCCAAACATATGATACACACACGACATGAAATAAGAAAGCAAACATGAAAATCATGTATGATTATATGTAATTGATCAACTTAAGATATTTGTAACATTAATAGATTTAGTGACTTAGATAACCAATAATATATATGTGTTTTATTAAGTGAGAAATATCAATATATGTTATGCCATGTAAATTGATGCAATGATTTTATCAACTTGCACTTCTACTTACACTTGCTTAAAAAGTTGCCATTCCTTCTTGACTCACACTAGGCCTATTTTGACCAAATGGAACAAAACCAAATTCTGTATTTATAAAAATATAAAAAACACTTAAAAAATTCTAACACATTATTTCCAACCATCTCAATCCACTTTTATCACTCATCATCTTGCATTTTGCTCAATAGTAAACTTCTTGCTTCTAAGCCTTCTAACCCTATTTAGGGGTAAATTTCCTATTTGGTTCCATATAAAATCTCACCAATAAAAAATAAATGGGTTTTTGAGTACCATTTTACATGAAATTTATTAAAATAAAAACTTAGGTTTGGTTCCTTTGCAAATTCTTGTACCTATAGGCTTACTTGACACTCTAATTATCCTTCCAAATGCACAAAGCTCTATGGTTTGACCATTATGTAGATTATTTAACCAAACCAAAACTATATTTGACCACCCTTTTGTAAAATATTGCTTTTATATCTCATTTTAGTCCTCAACTCTTCATAAAAGTTTAAATTTCTTCTTTAGCCCTTATCTCACTGGGTTTCTTAGGCTAGTTGACTGTTTATAGGGTAGTACCATTTGGATTATTAAGGATAAAAACATGAAACCACTTTATTAACTTATAAGACCTTAATAAACACCAAATTAATTTTTTTTTGTTAATTTTTAAGGGTTGAATCTCTCCCTATAGTTAAAACCCTAAAAACTAGGGTTTGAGGCCACTATGCAGGCCACGAATGAATAAAATTACATATAGTGATCAACCAATGGTTTCAAGACAATATGATAATTTATTCAGGTATAAATAATTCTAATACAAATTTTTAATTCTATATTCAAAGTTACATAATCTCAATATCACTCATAAACAAGAAATCTCAGTCCTTTTAGACTGTATTCTGCATTCTATAATAGGGGTATGCAGGGTTTCATTATCTTTTCAACATCTTAAGATTCTATGATAAATAATATATTTATTACCACCTTATATGAATATGATAAAAATTTTATATCACTTTTGAGTCAAAAACATGATTCAATTAAAAGAACTTAGGGTATAGAATTCAGGTTTATGTATGTGTGTTTTCAACCAGCAAAAATCATGACTCAAATGAAGCAAGACCAATCTTTGATAAAATATATATTGAAAATATATATATGTGTGTGTGTGTGTGTGTGTGTGTAATCCAATTCTAAATTTCCATATTAATAAGTGAATAATGGAACCAAATGCTCAAATTATTCCTTGAATAGGACTATTTTGAATGTATACCCTATTTAGCAGGCTTAACAATCTTCTCAAAAGTGACTTCCTCCAACACAAACTAGCATTCCCTATATCATATTAGGAAATATAATTTTATCATAACAAACTAAACAATCATTCAATAAAAAATACTTACCACTCTGATTTTTTTGAACACAGATATACTTTGTCCACCATGCAAATTCAATACAAACAAAAAATTGATATCACAAACTTTGCTAATCTTGTATATATGTATGAATCATGAATAAACTAGGAACATATTTACAAACCAAAACACCATTTTTATTCCTTTAAAACTATTTATAATTACAAAAGGACTCATATAGTCCTATATATTATTTTATCAGACCTCCATTCCTTCTCTTCACATGGTCTACTTGTATTTCCTCCCAATTCTTCCTACCTTGAACCACACAATATTCAAAATAGACTCTAAAAGAATACAAATAACTATTTATTGATTCAAAAAACTTTCAACATCCCCTAGACCTATGTAGGGTGGTAGACTCCATGACTTATACCTCACAACTGAACCTAACTTGTTAACTATTAACCACTTTAGGGACTTTATTGAGATCTTAAAGGTCTATTAAAACATTATTCATCAATTAAATATCATCACCATTCATTTAGACCACCTAAAACATCTTGGAAATTTGAAAATCCCTTTTCGTGGGACAAATTGTTTTGGACTCCAATTCAAATTTGACTTACCCACATGAATCTAAGACACATCCTTGAGCATTCCTAAGATGCCCCTGCATCATAAAGGAACAAATCTATGAATAATAAGGGATAGCCAAAGAAGGATAAAAATTGTGTACAATTCACTCCCAATGAGCTTGTTGATGTATGTAAAAATTATATAAGGTATGTTCATGGTTTATATATGATAAATTATAACCTATGCTCATTGGCACAATTGTGGGGTGTGTTACTATTCAAATAGGGTGCTACTATCTAAATGCAATTTTTATGTTTGATACACTAAAATAACCTACAACTGGGTCTAGGGATGGTAACATGTATTTTCTACACTCACTCATGTACACTTGTGAAGCATATATGATATGGAAACTAGATAAAAATAATTAATAAATACTATGTACAATTTAACTGATGTGAATGAACTAAACATAAACATGCATATGTCTTGGTTTTGATTTTTTTTGAAATATTTATTCTTTTGTATTTTTTTCATATATAAACTAGAAGAAAAACATGTATGTTAAGTTATGAAATGTTTAAGTATAAAACCACCATAAATGCATAATGTTCATTTGGTTCTTGAATGTTTTGCCTTCAAGTGAAGCTTGATGATAAACTTTTATGTTGAGATTTTATGTAGTCACATATGGTCCTAGCTAATTGGGCTTGAACTTGCCTTTTATTTCCTATCTTGCATTATCATTCTTTAGATTCTCATTACAAGTCACTAACCTCAAATTATATGGTATGAATTCATATGTTGTAATATTTTTGGATGTGTTTTTGATATACCTTGAGATGTTCAACTGCATGTATGTGAGTATGATCTAATTTATTTGACTCGTAGGCATTTTTATCTATATTTTTGAGCTATAATGAGCCATTTCATAGATACACATAGATATGTAATTTATAACTCCAATGGGAGAATTTTTTTTATCCCATAAACTAATGAATATGAAGTAGCTCTAGTGGGTGTGCATATGTTCTTATGATAGACCCATAATGCACAAATTAGTAGATTATGATAATAATTGCCAAATTTAGTAATTATTTTTCTCAAGATATTATTTATAGTTTTATTTTTAGCTTCTACCTATTTAATACCTTGGGGGTAAAAAGGAATATAAAAGGTGTGTAAAATATTATACTTAACAAAAAATGTTTTAATATTTTCTGAAAGATGAGCCATTATCTATAATTATAGCTAAAGGGAGACCAAAGTGGGAGATGATGTGTGTCAAAAAGAAATCAACATATTTATTCTTCTACAGTTGACTATAGGTGGATATATCCACCCATTTAGTAAAATATTTAGTAGCTATAATAATAAATTTATGTCTACTTACTGATTCTAGATTTATTTTACAGATCAAATAAGTTATAATTCATGTAAAGGAAGATGGTTGAGATTACTGTGTGATTGAAATTTATCACATGACTTATAATATTCATGAAATTATTATTCCATTATAGGAAAATAATACCCTTGTAAAATTAATTTGTGTGACAATTTTTCACAAAAATGGCCATCACATTCATTGTCATGTACCTATTGTATTACTATCTTATCCTCTTCAGTGCTTAGGCATGAAAGTAAGTGTTCCTCAAACGATCATTTAAACAAATACCTCAAATGATCACATATAAGAGTGCATCTACATATAATTTATTCCTATCATTTCTATTAACATTATTTAGTGTAAGTGATTTTTTCAAAAAATTATAGATATATGTAAACCATTATGAGGCTTTTGCACTATGTTTAGTTGCCAAGCCTGATAAAGCTACTAGATTTGCATATGAGACTGATGGTGTTTGTAGATGTTGTATAGTGAATATTTCTTAGTCATAATTTATGCCAATTGGTATCAAGGATGTCACACTGTACATTGCATCTACATGATGATTATCCTTTTGTGGGATATTTTTGATTTAATTTTTTTCAAAATGTGTATGCAAACACTATACCATATTTGTATATGGGATGAGATTTTATTTTTTTATTTAATAAACATATATAACTTGATTAAAAACCAATTATGAATTCCCATATGTCTTAATGTATTTTATTTTTAGATCTTGAGTTGCGTATAAACCCAAAATTAGTGCCTCATATTTTGTGATATTATTTCTACATGAGAAGCCCTATCTATATGTGAATGTCATAGGATGTCCTTGTGGAGTGATAGAAAAATTCATGCACCAACACCTGATGCATATCTATAGCCATAAAAAAACATTGTCCATGTATCCACAATAATATTCTATGTTATGAAATCATCTCTGAAGGTATCATTGATGTTAAAGTTGCACTATTTTCAATTAATGAAAGGCACACTTTTTTATACTAGTGAGGATAGTGTTCACTCCGAGCCGGTGGTTATGGAGGATTCTCTGGTGAAACATTCCTTTGAAGCTCCTACAAAGGCTATGGTTTGTGAGCTTTTTGAGCCAGTGGTTGAGGTGGCATTGGTCTCTTCCCCTATTTCAGAGGATCCTCTTAGGAGCCAAAATTTGTCTGATTCTCACAAGGAGTTTGTTGTGGCATCCGTGTCCCCTGGGTTCCATGGATCATTATCTTTCGAGGCATGGGTTGCTGAGGTAGAAAAGTTAGAGGATGGATGGAAAACAATTAAGAGGAAGAATTATAAGCCTTTGGTCCCCCCTCTAGATAAGAATCTCCGGTCGTGTAAAAAAAACCTCAATTTAAAAGGAAAATCTAATGTTCCCTTTTGCTGACTGGTTTTTTTGGGTTAGTAAACTGACTGCTTCACTGGTTTGCTAGTTATTGGTTTGGGAGGTTTTTCAGGTTGCTGATCTAGTTTGTTAACTTTCCTTCCAGTGTTTTGATGGTAGTTTTATCTGGTCACATCTGTTGGTAGCAGGTCCCTGTAAAACCTGGTTTAGTTGTTTTACTAGTTTTAGGTTCTTTTAAACCTGGTTGTGCTTAATGGTTTATCTTTCTTTTTGATGTAAAGGGTTTTGGGGCCACTTCAAAACCTGATTTTACCTTAATCTAAAACATAATTTCAAAATTTATACACCATTATATATTTTCCATTAATAGTTGAAATCAATCCAATTAAAAAATTAAAATATACCAACTTATCCAATAATTCAAGCATTTAATCAATTTTCATTTTTGGCTCCCAAACGAGATTAAAATGGTGCAAAAATAATGAAAGTATATAATAGATTGTATCTCATAAATAAAATCATTACTCATTAATAAATGAAATAAAAAATAGGCAAGTCTAATTATACATTAAATATAGATCCACTATTGTAGCACAAAAATTCTAAATAATGTTTATACATGTATGCCAACAACATTGTTGAACATGCCAAATAAGTATAATAATGTCAAATTAAAATGATACAATAGTACAATAGAGATTATATGAAACAAATCTAGAAATTAGAATAGTATCTATGAGTATATCTTAGAGTAATTTTATATCCAAATTTAGAAAGGGAGAACATCATCTGGGCCCTTTTCATCTAACCATAGATTGGTGGTCCCCCATATACCTCCCCACTGGGAGTGGCCCTTCCCTTCATGAAGGTCCTAATAATGATGATGTGGTCATCAAGAACTTAACCAAACCTATGTATATTATAATCAATAAAAAATGAAGCAACCATAAAGACCATGGAATATTCATCTATCTAATATGACATCACACACATGTGAAATATAAATTACAATGGAAATATAATGTATACAACTATAACATTACTTTGGCCAAAACATTTTTAGAGTATTATATCAGATTTTAAAATGTAGGCCATTATCCAAAAAAACATACTCTCTACTATAAGCATATGTCCATTATACCTTTCTTGTCTAACTAATGAATAGAGTTAATAAACATGCTTACTACATGGCCCTCACCATCTCTTAGACAAGGAGGTAGTTTACATATATATTTTATAGTCAAATCATACTACAATCTACCCCAAAATACATATTTCATACATACACAAATAAATAAATGTATCAAAACACATATGCATCACATAGTCTACTCAAAGTCCATAATGTAAACTAGTGCTATTACAACCAACATCAATCAGTCTCCTCATAATTTAGAATATAAATGAGTACTGTCATAATAGCTAAGTTACTTGACTATTTGATTTACACTAAGTATGAATTTACATAAATTCAACCATTATAAGAATGCTCATTCTATTTAATACCACTTATAACAGTTCACAATAAAATTATTATTTTATTTTCTTATGTTCATTTAATGTTTATCAAGACCATAATAATCTTGTCCTTTAAATAATTTAATCGATTTAATTATAACCCACTCCCTTATTCATACAATAATCAACATTATGAGTACAATAAAATGAACCCTATCATGTATCTCATACAATGATTATATCTCTTCACAGGTCTGATAATTTTATACTAAACCCTACAAATTTCATCTTATAAATTTCCATATCAATTGAATTTCAAATTCCAAACTTAAATATTGTAAGATGACCACATAGGTTACAACCCCGGAGGTGGTCATCATGACCACCTATAGGTCTATAACTTGTGTTTCTAGTCTTAAAATCATACATTGAAATGTCATAACAAATAAACCCTAAAATGGTTATATTCCATTTAGTTTTCCACTTTATTCATCACTAAGTCTTTACCATTTAACATGAAGTTACCATAGACCTCTATTTTTAACCAATAATTTTAACAAGTAATAATCATGTCACAAGTTTTAGTCACTCATTCAAGAGATATATAAATATAATAATGAAAATGGATATTCTATGTCATGGGTAAAATAATGGATCACTAGATATAATACATATTCTATAACTCATCCTTATAGGCCTTTGAGTATGATCATACTCATATTTTCAGGATTCTAAAGATCCACTAAACATTTAATCATCAACTATTTTAGTAGTGTTTTCAAATATTTTTGTTTACAAACCATAACCCAGACTATTTATATGAATTTATGTCTAAAATCCTAAAATCTCAAAAAAATATATAGCAAGAGTAATATATTAAGATACATTATAAAGTTCATAATATCCAAGATAAAACTCTACTAATTAATTACCATCTCATTTAAGGAGAAAGTGATAAATTTGCCTCTAATCAAATACTCGCCAACCTAGTTTTTACCCATGATAGAAAGACATTTCCCAAAGGATGTATAAATAAATAAGGGTTTTTACTACATGTACTACAACCCAATAATAGTCCAACAATGTGTATTCAACCAAATGAAGCCATTTTATATCTTTCAAAACATAGATTTAAAGATGGTTTTTCTAGACCATATTACCCCCAAAATAAATAGTTCATTTCCTATACTCAATATCTAAACTATATACAATGTTTTACCAACTAATAACCATTTCAACATGTAGGGAAACCTTTTATTAAATATAATTTTGTAGCCTCAAGAGGTTATTTACTTCCCTATTAATGACTACTATGAAAAAATACTTTTACTTAGGAATGAAATGTAACTCCTTGAATCTCTTTGATCTCCTTCTAGTTATACCTTATCTTATTCACCATGTCCCTTTTCTTCCTGATTTTCCAATTTTATCTCCTCATGACTCGACCCACATGCCTACATTCCTTCCACCAAATTTTCCATCCACTCATAGTTGTTTAAGACCCATAATGGCATACAATAGTTTTTTGGTTCAACTTGAGTTCTCCAAAATAAATTAGTTCCCTATATCATGCTTGGTTTCAACCAAAAATGTACTCCAATTTTTCCAAAGTCAAAATAGCTAATGATTTCCAAACTTCATATTTCACCATGAATATCCTCAAGCCCTAAATTCCATGATTTATTTTTATTTTTACAAGATAAGTATTTGATAATGTAATCCCTTATCCTTAGCTAGGACATTATTCACAATGAATTTAATCCCTTTGTAAATGGCACATAAAATGTTCCCCAAGACTATGTACCTCTATAGAGGTTTTATATTTTAAGAATTTAAACCACTAAAAGGGAGTCCATTTAAATAGGGAATTTTTAATATAACCATGCTTACTAAAAAAACCCATTTATTTATAATATGATTGAGTAGGAAGTACAACATATAATTCAATGGGCAAAAATGAGTATTCAACCAAAACAATATACTCCTATCAAGGAAGATTGAATGTAGAGAATTATGAAATTAAATCTTTTTATAAATGTGAATTGAAATACACTTATCATGAAAAGTAAATGTTCAATATCACAAAGTTATGATCCACATGTAAACTAAAAAAATCAATAAATCATAACAATAATATACAGGCTATCTAGATAAAAACACACAATATAAAAATATTCAAGCAATGCCAGTACAACTAAATCCTATAATATTCAAATATTTTTCATGCAATCAATTTTGGTGTGTGTGTGTGTGTGTGTGTGTGTGTGTGTGTGTGTTAGTTCTTGACTTTGTTATTTCTACTCATAATTTCCATGATCTACTTCCCTTTCCCATATGATGCTCTCCCTATATCCTAATTAGTGAGGGTGAACTATCCTATATTAACCTTAGGTAATATAGGTAGTTAGTCCATATTATTGATATAACTAAAAAAATCACTAACAATAAATGATGAAAATACCACTATATTATCCATGCAAACACACACACATGCACACGTACACACATACACACACACACACACACACACACACATACACACACACACACACACACACACACACACACACACACACACACACACACACACACACGTAAAATAAATGATATCCATACATTTTTTGATAAATAAATTTATTGAAAATAGATATTCAAAATAGAAAATGCAATAGTATTAGTAAACAAAATAACCATCCATTAGACATATCTGAATTTAAATAATCCATAGTTAATTGTTTATTTAAAAAGAGATACTATTCATTAAAGATCAAACATGATATAACAATTGAGGGGTTTTATATCCTACAGTGGAGTGAAAACTAAATAATTTTCAATAACTTTGCCTTTTATCTATTTTTGATTCATAAAATTTAAATTTAAATTCATGAGTAACGTTACCCATTTTTCTATATATCTTGATAAATGAGGCTTTAGAGAAAATTCAATGGATCAATGCTGGTAATAACTTGAGTTTCATTATTTATCATGTAGTGTCAAAGTTTTTACATAAGGAATTCAAGAGATAAACATAATTTTTTCATTGTAGTATAATTATGATCATAATAAAAAAGTGTGTGACTAATATAGTATATTGTCCACTTTTTGTGATTATCATCATATTATTCCAATAAAGTGCCTAGTGTGTGATAATTAACAAAGATGTATAATATAAGTGGTCTATCTAGTATAGGCATAAGAATAGGTAGATTCAACAAATATTTCTTGAGTGCCTCAAAATATCTTGACATTTTATATTCCATTTAAACTTTGTATCTTTTTTGAGTAATCTTGTGAAGTGATGTGTCTTATCTACTAACTAAGCCACAAATTGATGAATTGATTGAATTTCACATATAAAGATCAGAGTTACTTCAATCCTTGAGGAGAAGGAATATCAATGATAACTTCTAATATCTTTGGAGCAACATCAATATGTCACTATGATATAATAAACCCTAATAATTTTATTATTATGACACTAAAGACACATTTCTTCAAATTTAATTGTACATTATATTATTTATCCATTCAAATATCTATCATAGATGAGTTTAATGATCTTTTATCTATTTATATTTTGTTATTAGATCATCCATGCAATCATCTACTATCTTTTGAATGAGATCATGGAAGATATGTGTCATGCATTGCCGATATGTAGCACCTACACTTTTCAATTCAAAAGGCATCACTATGTAACTAAAGATGTCCTATGGTGTAATTAAGGATGTTTTTTCTTGGTCCTCCTAAATAATTTTGATTTGATTATAATTGGTGAATCCATACTTGAATGATAACATATCATATCCAATAGTGAAATCCATAATCATTTCAATATTGGGTAGTGGGAAATACTCTTTAGGGAAAGCCTTACTTAAATCTTTGGAAGTTGAACAACATCAAATTTTTCCATTAGGATTTAAAAATGGAACAATATTTGACATCCATTCTAGGTAGGCTATGAGTCAAATGAAACCTGCATCAAGTAATATTTGAATCTCTCATTTAACTAGCAAAGTAACTTTTATATGAATGTTACATATTTTTTTCTTAACCCATTTTACATCCAGGTAGAGTGTGATTCAAAGCACTATAATCAAAGGATCAATGCCTAGCATATTAGAGTATGACCAAGAAAATATATTTATAAAATCATGTAATGTTTATCTAATTGATTGATCCTCCTCATTTTAAGTACGGTTGCCAAAATTCCTATTCTTTGATATGTATCTATTCCATAATTAAATTCAATTGTATCTTCATTTATGAGAGTGGACCTATCTTTGGTATAAGGTGTAGTAGGAATTATTCAAAGACATCAATTATTACATCATCCTATAAAACATTAGTCTCACCAAAATATGCATGATCACTTGTAAAATGAGGAAAACTAGTATGGTGATAGAAGGGATGGTGATATTCATATGCTCCTAAATATTATAAAAATTAATTATCATTAGAAGATTCGTTTAATGTTAAAATTTGTTATGAAATAATATCATCAATAAGTTCTAGGCATATAACTGATAACATAGATACATGATTAACTAAGTTGTTGACTTGATCAATAGATTTGTAAAAAGATATATGTTAATGTGCAGATGTAACTAAGTTATAATTACCTGAATGATATGTATAACCAAGGACTTGCTTACCTTTATGAGTATATGCCTCAATAGGGTGAAGAATGCCTTGTGTGTAATTTTCAAGTATCTATCCTATGTAACCTATTTTTTGTAAATATTTTAGTCCAAAATCATATTGTTTATCAATTATATTTTTAGATGAAGGTGCTCTCAGTGTAGATATAGGAATCATGCTTGAACTATGAATATTTGTTTATATGACTATCTGAGTACAGAAATATAATGAGGGACATAATTCTATATAGATTTAGTTACTTGACAATACTTAAATGGTTCATGATCCATATGGCATGTATATATGTTTCCCTAGTAACTTAACTTCAAACATGCATGTAAAGTGAAAGGAAAGGCTTGCTATCATGAATACATGGCCTTCCAATAAAAATATTGTAATTAAGATCATTGGGAATGACTTGACATGTTGTAGTAATAGTTCTATGTCCCAATGTGAGATTTGATGCTATCTAACCCAATACCTTACAAGGAATATTATAAAAAACTATGATGTTCATATCATAATAATCTAGTTTCTCTACATTTATGTTAAGAATTTGGATAAAATAATCATTATTTGGTAGGATGACATTGCTATCAAAATGAATAATGGCAAGGTGTGCTTTTGTCAAAGTAGTGTGCTATTGTCCTAAAGGGAAAAACTAATAAACTGAAGGTATGGTTAGTATGAGAATGAGATTAGGCTATTTTGGACTGGATATAACCATTTTAAGTCATATGTTTCTTTAGGAGGATGGGTCATTCATGCATAAGATGAAGGAAAGTGGTCAAAAGGCCCTATAATAGGTCATGAGCTTAAATTTTAATTTATGTGTCTACAACATTATATATTATTTTGGCACAAATTTAGGTGGAAATATACTTGTTTATTATTTTATATACACATGTTCAAATCTTAAAGTTATAGATTTCAAAGGAATGATACTTTTTCATGCATATCTTCAAAGTTTGAAGTAAAATTTTTAAAGTTTAAATGACATGAGATTTGCCTCTACATATGTTAAAATCTAAAATTTACTAATATAAAGGCATGATACTTGTTCATGTACATGTTCAAAGTTCAAAGTTATAGTTGTAAAGGTATGATAATTTTTCATGCACATGTTGAAAGTTAAAAGTTTTAATTTCAAAGGCATAATACTTATTCATGACCATTTCAAAGTTTAAAGGGAAATGATTTTTATTTGAATTCAAATCTATAAGCGATGCAGTCATGATGGGGGCATGAATATTCTTCATTCTTTTTTGATTATCCAAAAATAAAATCTAGATCCATCAATAATGGTATGATTCATTTTGTTGTGGGTAATGTATGTTTGATTATATTAACACTCAATCACCTTGGCATTAATTATATATAATTTATTGTGTGGTTACATTTTCTATTACAAGTGATGTACATTCAAGTCTAGTGACAGTGGCCTTGGCATCACTTATAATTATCCCATCATGGTTATGCCTATTCAGATTAGTACATTGGGTGATATTAACCATTCATGAGATTTGGAATATGTATATTTACAACTTAATCACTTGATTAATTATTCAAAATTGGGACTTGATCATTCTCAATTTGCCATTGCTTTAGATTTTCCAAATGCTTTAATAAGGGGGAATAATTATCCATCATCAGCTATAATTTATAGGTAAATTTGGTTTTATGTCCATATATGTATACTCCTTCCTTGATCTATTTTCAATTTTAACAGTTTAGATTTATCAAATTTCAAAATTTCAAAATGGCTAATTCATGTGTTATTGTAGGGTTTGCTAAATTTGAGTGCCCTGTACAATTAAAATATCATTTAAAAAAAATTATGTTGTTAACACTTAGGTTTAATTCTTATTCTTTACTCTAATAATTTCATTAATAAAATAAAGTGGAGGAAAATTTACACATAAATTTAGTCATAGTTACTTGACAATGTTAATTCTTGACACATCCTAAACCACATCACTTACACCTAAATACATGAATCTTATTCGTCATTCATTTAAGAAATTTATCTATATGTTAGCTTGGCCCTTAATTTTTTTATCATTTATACATATAAATTTCCAATTAAAATTATCAAATTTCTTCATACCATCCTTAGAATATCCCAACTAAGGACAAATTTTATTGATCTTTTGGGACAAGCCTACTCTGAGCGGATATGACTGCTACTATGGTTTGTCCACTTAAAGTGATCACATCCCACACCAAATAATGTCTATTTTTATAGTTTAGAATCATTATTTTTGGTCTTCCCAAATGTTTCATAAGGTTGGATAAAATAAACTATCAAAATTTTTGCTTATAAATACACATCAAAGGTCATTCATTATCCCCACATGGTACTTGCTTAGTTTCTATCTTACACACTACTACACATTTATAAAATCTACCATATTATTTCCAAATTAAATATCACTCAAAATGAACAACCATAATCCAAGTATAAATCATCTCAAAACAAGTTAATCAATATCATTGTTAAATATTAAAACCATTTTAATAGTTGCATACATATAGTCAAGGAGCACAATTGTATAATCACTCTAGGTGGGAGAAATACATGGGCTTTATTTCTCTCCTTGGATTATTAGATACATAAGAAATAATCAATCATAAAAGGGGTGGTTGGGGTTAACTCATACCATTAGGACCACTCTCTTTTCATTTTTTCAATATCTCAAGGTGAACTTAGGGTTTTAAAGATAAAATAAGGAAAATAATGAATCTTGCATAGTTCATGAGACATAGGTGATTAAGGTGAAACAATCATATTTTTATCCACAATAAATGGAATCGAGTGGTTTATGATTTTTTCCACATAAAATAGTCTTCTATAAGAATATTTAATGATTTTGATTCATATCTATCACTGTAATATTTTTTATTTTCTTATCTTTTGCATGTCTATTATTAGTCACGGTCAACCAAAACAAGTTCGTAGTCAATAGACTCAAATGATTTGCATTATTGTCTAGAAGAAATTTCATATTCTATTCTTGATATTAATAATGCATAGTCATATATTTTGATGATTTCAACTTTTAGATATTAGTAATGGTAAACAAAAATTGTATTTGAGTTTAGTAAATTTCTTCTTAATGCTTTTTTTAAAATAACAATTTTTCATATTTATCAATTTTCAAAATTAAAATTGTTAATTATTGTACATATTTATAATTTTGATATCTATCAAGTTTTACACCTATTATCATGAATAAAATTATTGTCAAATATAAAATAGGTTAAAATAGATATCCATCTTGGTAATAACTATTAAGAACTTATACACTACTGCACATTGAGAAAAGTTGCCTAATTCTTCCCAAATTTAAGATCATTCACTAAGAGAAATCACAAGCCACATTTGAAGCATTTCAAATCAATTCATGAGATAACATTTTCAAGTATCAAATCCAAATTACTAGCTACATACATATAGTCAAGGAGAATAATTGCATAATTACACTAGATGGGAGAACTACATGTGGCTTGATTCCCTCGTCAGATATTCTAGATACGTATGTGTTTAATATTATTTTTTATTTTACAATGATATGTTAAAAATAAACAAACTATTGAAAACTAAATTAGATATATATAAATATATAGATTTGAAATTAAAATACATACTTTATAAATCTCAAAATGAACTAAAAATAGTAATTTGAGAAATAGATATGCAAACTACCTTAGACTAATTCTATGTTGACTGTATAGGGTGACTGTGATTGGAAACTACCTAAAAATACCTATGAACTATGTCATAGCTAAATTTAATAATTCAAAATATACTAGGATAAGGCCAAAATAGGAGTATAGTGCTAAAATATGGGTTTGTCGATTAACTATGATCATATCTTGGTTGATTATGTGACTAATTTTTTAATTTAGGTTCATGCACTTATCTGTCAAGGTTCACTATTTGATTTTTTTTGTCAATTTACCACATGAAACACCCAAAAAATACAAATCCTATCTATTTAAAAATAAACATAATAGATATCAAATAGAAATGAGGGAATTAGGTAGGGGAATAAGGGATCTATCCTTATAAAATCCCATGTAATTTAAGTGTTTTTTACATATCCCAAAAGATCTTCAGGTTGATGTAGTTTGCCCTCCTAGAGTGAGTGTGTGAATCTTGGATTTGATATATTAATTTAACTATATAAATTATTTTGAATGTTTTAAAATGAGTTTCTTTGACCTATAATAAAAATATATTCAAACTTGGCCTATGGCTATTAGAATGTTTCATAATTAAAATTAAAAGAAATAGTGCTCTTTTGATCAATATGCAATAGAATTGCTAAGAGATTTCTATATGTTTTTGAAAAATCTTTGATATGCTTACATAGAGGAATATTTTGAATATTTATACTATTCAATCTCATAAAAAATGTGGGAATGGTAAAATACAATGTCTTTAATTTAAAAATTTACCATTAGAGTGTCAAGGACAAGGCCATAGTGTGGCCTTATCCGACCTTGTGTGGTCATGTCCCAAAAGAATAAAGACTATTGTAATTGGTTTGACATGAGTTTTTAAGAAAAAAATGGATATATTAATGATGTTTTGAGTAGTTGTAAGATATTTTTTAGGATAATGAATTCTCTTATAGATATTTCAAGTTAACATAATGGAAAATAGGCTATGCATGGTAAAGATGTCAAGATTAAATATTATCAAACATTAATGATTAAATTTAAGAGTCTACATTTGCCTCCATTTTATTCTAGTGATGTAATTAAGTGAAATTAATAGAGCAAAGGAGATTCAAACCCAAGTATGTATACATACATTATTTTTTGATGTGAAGCTTGATTATGCAAGATGCCTTGATGTAAAAATTTTAAAAATGCCACTAGAAGTATTTACTATTCTTATTTGAAAATTGAAGTATGAATTTTTAAAAGAGAGAAATGAAAGTATACACCTAAAAGAGTATGTAATCTAATTTCCTTGTAACTTGAAAATTAAGAAATACTTTTCCCCTTGTTGAGACATTTGGAGAAAGGTTAACCTACGGTGAATTGAGAGTGATCAAGTCTCAATTTGAAAAACTTTTAAGCCCCTTGAGTTGAAAATATTATAATTTCAACTCTAATTTTATTGTGTAGAGTTCTCTATAAAATTATTAAAGTGGTGGAGCCACCAAATGTGGCTCACTACTTTATAACTAAAGAAAGGGTGGAACTACTAAATTTTGCTCACTACATAAAAAAAGTGCAATCTTAGATGTTGAGTGTCACTAGAATATAATGTGGCCCACTTGTAAAATTAATATGAATCACACTACTACAAATAGATTTATATTCTATTTAAAGCTTTGTAACTTTGAAAATTTTAAACTTGAAAATTTGAAATTACCATGTAGTAATTTGAACATGAATGAATATCTATTTATAAATTTTAATTTGTAACTATTTTTGTATATGCCTAGGCACATGCATCAAGAGCATGTGAATTTGTAATATATGAATGAGTGCACATGCATGTCACATGCCCCCATAATCTAAAAATTATGACTCAAGTTATATTTTATAAACTATAAAGTGTCATAAATCTAAAAAAAATTCATGAGAACTTGACTTCTTAATACAAGCCCATTGTGATGCCCCCCTTTTGAGATGAGGGATGTATCCTGCAAGTGGCTTACCTCAAAATAAATAATATGTGAAAGATATAATCATGTAGTTCCACATTGACCATTTGAATCATAGTATTGAATATAACATTGAATTATATATGAAACACATGTTAAATACATATAACATCGAATAACATGAGTAGAATGTACATGATATGTACCATGGAATAATAGTAAAGGTAATAAGCACAATAAATGAAACATGATATGAATCATGGCACCATAGTAACAAGTAATGTCATATAATGTCACACAATTTACATATAATATCTCACATAAGGCCCATAGGCCATATATAAGGGACATGTGAATGTTATATAAGCACATAAGGCCAAGGGACACACATAAATGGTATGGGAATAACATTCATATAATCACATGTATATTCTAGACATACAAGGCCAAGGGCCACACAAAATAAGCAAGAAAGTCCTAACTTATCATGTAGTAAAGTAATAAAGAAGAAAATGAGAGTAGTCTACATATATCATATATATCAATGTCAATGCTATCAAATAACATTTTCATGTAGCACAATGTAGATTATGAGTGTTAATCAAAACATTTGTATTATATGTAGGTATGCATGGTATAAAGGTTGTGGATAGATTCAACCTCTTTAAATTTTCATGGAGAATGAAGAGATGCCCCCAACTTAGAAAGGTTGTTGGGTAAAAAGGGAATCCTGACATCAAAAAATCATTTAATAATATGACCTGTATCATGTTGAAATATCTTATCAAAAGTGATGTGTATTTAAAACATGAAATTTGATCTATACTTAACACAAAATAAATAAACTATGAATATAAGTAATATAACGACATAATAAAATAATTTTAAGATCTTGATTTTGAATTTTTTAAAATATTTTGATTTTTTTGTTGATTTTTTGAAATATATGATTTTTTCTAAAAATTTTAAAATATTTAAATTTAAAATATTTGAAAAGGTTATAATAAGTAAGGCTTCAAAATTAGTGGAACAGGGAGGGATTCAAATCAATCTGCAACAAAGTGATTTAACATAATATGATAAGAAGGAAGGCAAGCCTAGGCCCCCAATGTATGTGCAAAAAGAATTATATCAATGTAGATAGGGATGTTCATGCCTTCAATGGGAAATATTCTATGTGTGATCATGCAGAATATAGGTAGATATATGTGATCATGTAAGTGCAAAGGAATCCAAAGCATGATAGATATGAAAAAGTAAGTAAGTGGAGTGTCATAAGTAATGTGCATTGAAAGCATTGTAAACTAATCATTTTGGATTGTTCAAATCAATTTAAAAATCAAGAGGGTAAGTTCTCAAAGTTAAAAATAAATCCAAGGGCTTAAATTTTTTTTGGAATTTGGGAAATAAGAGGTACCTATGAATTAAAATAAATGAAGCTATGTACAAAAGAAAGTGAAAGTTTCTAACCAATTACTTGATTAAAGGAGAGATCCCATGGATTTCCTATATAAATGGTATATCCACTTAATTTTGTGATAGGTCCCCAATTTGAATAATATTTCATTATGTAGAGCTATCTCATCCCTTAGACTTTATCATAGGTGTTGTGTGATGCATATCAGTCATGATTGCATTAATTATATTTATTAGAGTATACCATGTTATGTGATTTTGTGTTATGATTATGTTCTCCTTTAAAATTGTGACCAATTCACTATATTGTCAAAATGTTATAGAATCATAATTAGTACTGAGTGTAGTTCCCATTAATATTTTCCATGATCTCCCAAGGATTGCATTGTATTGTTATGAATTAGGATCAATGTGGAACATGACTTAGGACCAAGAGTAATTGGTAATGTGATGGATCATATCAAATGATTTAGTTTTGTAACTTTATTGAGCTATGTATCATGCCCAATATGTTTGAGAATAACTAAAATGAATATATTAACATTGTCTAACTAAGTAACTAAAATATTAGTACACTATTTTCCTTCCATAAGTGGTTTAATAATGAGAGGTACTAGATATATAGAATGTTGTTGTATTGATTCTTTTATAACCATATTCATGGGAGTAACATTATATATTTAATCTTGATTTGAAAAGACTTTATTAAGAAATCCTTTTTTGAAAATGCTTTGGTCTTGCTCTGGTAACTATACTTCTAAATGTGGCTTTATGTGAGTCTTTAATTTCTCCCTTTGTATCTTTTCTTTGTGAAATGTGATCATCATGGTAGAGTTAACCGATTGTGATATAGTATTGTAGTTTCTTGACACATTTTATAGATATACTTGATTTGAAATGGGTGCCTTACCCTTATTTTGTATATAATAAATATATCTTTATTCACCCACTCCAATAGATGTAAATAAGGAATGGGGTGACTATTCATCTTCATCAATGGGATTGAAATTTAACTTGCATAGTTGATCATATGTAATTTCATGTGTATATTCATCATCACTTATATAGTAATTTTAAATTATAAAATACTCTTTTGAATTGACCAATAATAGTAGTTCTAGAAGAGGATCTTCTTATTTTATATAAATTGGAACTTGTTATTTTTATTCTTTGATAGGTTCTTCTATTTGTGTATAAATTTACATATTTTGAATATCTAAATTGATAGGTGATTTTATTTAATCAAGGATTTTATTAATATTTGGGATATTATTTACATTACTTGATTCACCCACTTCATAAGTATGCATTTGTGCCATTGGAATTGGTTGTTTAGGTGGTATGATACAGACTTTATTAGATTGTGGTTAGGCTATTTTGCAATACTGAAAATGTGCATCATCAAATGTAATTGTATAATCATGTGTATCATTCAAAATTTTATGCATCTATTAAATGTATAAGGTATATCTTCCATTTCATGAATCTAAGGCCAACCCAAGTTTAAATTTTATTGTAACTGATTAGGTATGACTTGAAAAATAATAGATACCATTTTTGGGCCTAGTAGTAAATCCAATGTGATAGTTACAAATGTTTTATATCAAGCCACATATAGGTTGGTCAATTTTTTAAATATTGTACTTATTGAAGCCCAATTTTTATATGAATTCATAGTTGTAAATATTTATTCTATAACTATTGTCAACTAATACATGCTTGGCTAGCTTTCCATGTATTTTAATTTGAATGAACAATGTAAGATTTTGTTCAATGATATGCTTGGGAGGTATATTTTATTTATCAAAATAAATATTATTATCATTATTATTGAAGGTATTCATGATAAAAAAAAACAAATATAGTTGTGTATCCATAGGATGAGTGCTATATCGAAACATGGCATATAAAATATCTTTGTAAGTTAGTGCTTTCTTCAATAGATGAAAATAAATTTTAGTCAAAGTATTACGTAGTTTGCCAATGACATCATACCCATTAGGTTGATAAAATTTCCTTGGAGGAGGTGGAAGAGGAACATTGTGATTAGTAGGATTATGTTGGGGAGGTAAAGGTGGCCACTCTCTTCTATTTTGAATACCATAGGTATAGGACTATAATATGAGTCTTGAATGAATGATTTTAATAAATTAGAGAATATAAGTAGGTTGAGGGAGAGGAAGAGGAAGAGGAAGAGGAAGAAAAAAAGGTTGTGTACATGTTCTTTGGTGTCTAGTTGTTAAAGGAAGTAACTTATATTAGATATTATGATAATAGGTATTAATAACATGTATGGGCTTATCTTGACATTGACCATAACAAGTATACTATTATTTATACCCAAGACCTCTTCATTAAATATTATGAAAAATATTCCCATACTCTTGCCTCAAAATGGTGACAAAAATTTCTAATGATGATCATAATATTTTAGAAGAATTATTAGAGTATTTAATATTGTAGTGATAAAAAAATTAAAAGTGATGGAGGGTATATATTATACATTTTATCCTCTTGATTTGATTTCTATTTTATTCATGCTCTAACATAATGAAAAACATGATGAATGGGAATACAAGATTGAAAAATGAAGTTAATAATCCAATGTAACATATGAAATAAAAATTCACTCCTTGATCCCATAATGAATACAATATAAGCAAAAAAATAAAGTACAAAGGTGATATAAGAAAAGCTTTTAAATGATTGTGTGGGATCTCAAATATACTTGTTTATTCATAGAGTATTGTCAGCCCAATATTTTAGAACACTAACTACAAAGACAAATTTGTGCTTGTAGCTCACTATTTCATCTCTAAGGGTATGGTGAGAGTAACTTCCCTAGGAGATACACTCCTCTCAGGTGAGACATAAATCAAATGGATAAAAGAGGATTCCATAGTATAAACAAGGGTACCTAGGTATTTATAATATATCATGAGGTATATGGAAACTAAAATCCATGTTTAGTGATATAAAATAGCTATAAGTATTGGGGTAGTATCCCTAACACCATGGTGTTGGTAAAATAGATCACCACATAACCCGTAACGACAATCACTATGTAGTCATAAAATTACCAGAACATAATTTATAAAAAGAAACATAAGAAAATAGAAAACAAATGAGAAAATAAAATTATCATATTTTTTTGTATAGAGATCAACAAATTTCATTCTGAGGTAGAAATAAAGAGCTTATGTGTCATATGTCTATCTAAGGTGATAAGATAATTTATTTAGTGTTGGATTACTACAAGATCAAAGAAGATTGACTTGTGTTTATATATTTATATCTAAGGTTTAAGGATATTTTATTTTAGAATTTGGAATTTACATAAATTTATATGAAATCCTAAGATAAAAATAGGTCAAACAACAAGTGATGTTTTAAAATAGCACCAACATGTCTAATGTTATTTTTGATTTAATAATGAAATGCCAAGAAAAAATAAACTATTAAATATATATATATATATATAAACTATAGAATTTATAAAATTGAAAATGAGATAAAAATAATAAATTGATATGCAAACATCCCTTAAAATAATTTTATGCTGATTGTGACTTGAAACTACCTAAAAATACATGTGAATTATTTCATAAGTAAATGCAAAAATTAAAACTATGTTGGGACAAGCCACACTAGGAGGATGAGGCCATATTGTAGCCTTATTTATTGACTATGTAGTCATCCTAGTTAAATGTATGATTTATTTTTTGATCTAGGTATGTGTTTCTATATGTGAGGGTTTACTATTTAATTGTTTGTGTCAATTTACTATATTTAAGACCTAAAAATTCTTAAACCCTAGCTCTTGTATAATTAAAATAATAGAGATAAAATTAAAAGGAGGGAATTAGGAAATGGGAATAGTTATCTATCCTCAAAAAATCCCACATAATCTAAGTGTTGCCTACATAATTGAAAAGGGCCTCAGGATGATGTAGTAATCCCTTATAGAGTGAATGTGTGAATCTTGACTTTGCTATATGAATATAACTAGGTAACTTTCTTTGAATGCTTGACACTAAGTGCCCTTGACCTACAAAAAAAGATATTTAGACTTGGGATATGAATATTTGAATGCTTTAGAATTGGAATTGGAATAAATAGTACTCTTTTGTTTAATGTGCAGTAGAATTTCTAAATGATTGTTAGATGTACTTGGAGAAGCCTTGATGTACTTATGTAGAGGAATATTTTGAATATTTATACTAGATTAACTTGATAAAAGTGTAGGATGGGTAAAATAAGTTATGTCTCAAATTAAAAACTTTACCATTGGAGCATTGTGGATAAGGTCACACTTGTGGAAAAGGTTGCAACATGACACTATTTGACCTACTACAGTCCTATCCTAGAAGGACAAAGATTTTTGGAACTAGTTTGATAAGAGTTTTAAAGAAAAAGAGGGATGTCTTAATGATGTTATGATTATTTTTAAGTTATTTTTTATAATATTAAATGTTTCTATAGATAATAAAGGTTAATGTAATGGTGAATAGGTTAATAAGGGTAAAGATGTCAATATCAAACATTGTCAAGCACTTAATGATAAAAATTTGAGTGTCTATACTAAGTATCAATTAATTATCAATAAGTTTTATTGGGTTAGGTCAGTCTATTACACTTCTTATTTTTTATATATTTTTATCTCTTGTAAGTACACCTAGGGTATCTAAAGCAAGGAGAAGAAAAATAGATTTTTTAATGTGATAATAACATAAAATAAACATATCATCCCTTTCATTAGAAATAGATGTAGGTGAAAAATAAATTAAAATTTCATCACGATCAAATTATAGAAGTCTGTAGTCAACAAATAGAATTAGTCCACATTGTTGTCTAGGGAGTGTGAACATGTATAGATAAAGGCACATACTTTGTTCTTGAACCTAAACTATCACCATTTTATATCATTATATTCCTTACTATCAAACACTTACTATAATCAACCAGAATCTATGAAATATTAATTATCTTACTCTTGGTTGTACTTAATATTTTTAGCATATTCCACTTGTTAATCAATTTTAATCAGTTTCACTTTATATTAAAATTTATGCTTGAATGTCATATATTATAATATAAATAATCTATCAATTTTTTATACCTATTTAAAATTATTAAATAAAAAATAGGGTAAAACATATCGGTGAACCATTTTTTCCTAAATATTTATTTTTAATTTTTTATTATAGGGTTTTAGCTAAATTCATGATTTCAATACACTGAAGAAAATCAGATCACCCTTTCAAGGATTTGATTGAGTGATACTCTAGGATTTATCTTTGACCTCAGGGTTTTAAATTAAATTCCTAATTTCCATGAAATATAAGTAATTTATTCTTTTGTATTTTAATTTTAATTTTTTTTCTTACTTTATATAACTATGTTCCAATAGTTGTAAAACTCATAGGAGTAATCATTCTAGGCAAACGTTTAATAGTTTTGCCTAAGCCACAAGGTGATGGGTACTGATCCAATAATAAAGCCATTAGAAATCACTATATATAGAATTTAGTTTCCACATACCTCACGATATATCAAAAATACATAGGATTTTTATTTTTTAGCCATAGGAAGCCTATGAATTGTTTAGTTTCATAGTGCATTGATAAGTGGTTAGCCTTAAGAAGTTACTCTCAATATACCTTAGATATGGGATAGTGTGGCTATGGGATGGTGGAATACTTTGTAGTCAGTTCTTATTATGGATTTTTTCACTATCTAGGAATATGATTGGTATATCTAAGAGACTATAAATCAAACAACCTTACTTAGTTTAATAACTCAAAGTTTCATAATCAAATCATGGAAATAATGAATGAATTTTACTTATATATTTTGATCTAGATAATGAGGTTTGTAATCACATTCTATGTTACTTTCCAAGATGTTATTTGGATCCACTATATATGTTTATTAATAAAATTCAAATATCATGAAAAGGCTAAAATGAATAATATACAATTTCATGCCTTCTTCAACTTTTATTGCTGCAATATTTTATCATGCCATGATTCCCCTAGGATACAATCACCACTAAGGATTTTTTTTCAAAATATCAAGTATGACTTGGGAATAATTAAAAATGTACATTTTTAATTATAAAATGCACATGACACACACTATTGATGGACTTATCATGACTATTGAGACTGATAAATAAAATAAAAAGCAATCAGATGAAATTAATGACAAATAATTCATTGAATATCTTAATACAAATCCACATTAAATTTTATGCACTACGATACATTGAAAGATAAAGTCAAAATAAATTGGCTCAAGTTTTTAAATTGGAAGAAAAATATGATCCCTTATGTGATCTTAATCAAGCTAGCTTCCACTTTAGGTGTACCAAATACTACTATTGATTATATTTCTATATCTCTAGTTATATGTGACATCATCCCTAGGTATTGGGGCATAATAAGGCTTACAATAGATTCATATGCCTATTTTTATATATTAAACATACACACATCCTTTTATTACTATGCATGGTCCATCACCAAACTTTCCTAATGCACATTCCCTTGAGCAAATTTATTACAGTTATGCATGCTAATGTGTTACAATTATATCAAGTTGTCTCTTGATCTAGTATTTTAATCAATTCTCATACTTTGATTAATAATAATTTGGAACCTAAGATAAAATATTCCATTACTATCATAATTATTAGTTCTTAAAATTCCAGTTTATGAGGGCAAAGGTGATCCTAAACATTAGCTTCGATCATTTCATGCATCATGCTTGTATTATGCATACAATGACAAATTATTAACAAATATATTTACATAAAGCCTCAAAGAATATGCTTTGTGATGGTTCTATGATTTACCACTCGAATTAGTTAAATTATTTAACCCTTTGGTAGATCAATTTCTATCACACTTCTCTATTACATTGGTGAAAAACTATCTTATGTGCAAATTTATAAACTCAAGTAAGAGTCCAATGAGTAAATTAGTGAATGTGTTCTTAAATACAAGATTTTTCTAGCACTACTTCATGATTTTATCATGTTTAAAAAATTTAAATCTTTTGATAAGTTATTAAATACAATAAAATAATGAGAAGTCAAACTTATAGATTTGAACAAGCTAAAGTATACACCAAATGCTCTAATTACTAATCCAACCAAGCTACAAAGATAAATATAAGGAAATAAAAAATCAATCAAAAGTAATAATCAATGACATATCACAACTAATGAATAAGGTTCAGTTGATAACTTCAATAAAGAGGGAATTTTCATGGTTATCATCATCTCATCATATATTGTTGCTGAATTTAGTTGACTGGAATCTCAAATATCTCACTCCAACATTAAAGGTTGATATGAATTAGCCTCAACATAAGGGATTTAAAATTGTTACATATTGTGACTACCATAGATGTATCATACATTATAAAAATAATTTTTATAGATTAAGACATAAGATGCAAGATATTATTGATGAGTTAAGCACACCCATAAAGGAGGCTATACCACAACAAAATGAAAATGTGAAGTTAAAAGTCTTTAGTAATCCATTTCCAAACCATGGCATAGTAGAAAGTATGGATAATTCAAAGGTACACCATGAAAATTCACATCCTCCTCATTATACATACAAACACCCAATAAATGATATTATTGGTACAATTATAGGCACATTACCACTGCATGATATGATCACATTTGATGAATAGTATTTTTAATGATGATTCAAATAGACATGCACTCTTTATTAAAGTTTATATCAATAAAAAAATCATACACATTATCATGATTGATAATGGGTCAAGTGAAAATGCATTTAAAATAACACTTGTTTTCATTGGGCACAAATAAAATACTCTTGGGAATACAGTGCTACCTATTTAGGTTGGATCAACAATAATGACTACTCTATTTTTAATCTTACAAAGCACATGGGTATTAAAAAAATTATTGGGATGCCCTTGGATGTAGAACTCAACATAGTACCATTGACAATACATTAATGTCTCAAATATATACATTGTAATGAGGTGGTCAAATTTTTAGGCATTCAATATGAATATTATTTATAGTCAAAGGTATCTCCTCCTCCACCCCCACCACCACCAAAATTAGTTATTACACCTATCTAAGAGCATAGTTCATAGATAATTATTTCACACATATAAAATGTTTACATATAATTAGTTCATATGATAAAGGTACACCCTCATAGAAAGAAAGCTTCACATCAGAGAGTTATTCATATTTCAAAGAGATCTTCATCTTGTACAATGCATCCTAAGCTAGTATCTCATATAGTTCATCATTTTCCATAATGAATATAGGTAGTGAGACCTTATCCTAATATAAAATAGACTCTAACAAGTCTTAATCGATTCATAATTACACATCCTACATAAGATTATATGTTTATTGATCATGATAATTACATTACAACACCCAATTCCTTTTCATATTCATATTCATCTATGTGTGGCACTATTCATTTGTAGAAATTACTCCCATTCTATGATATAGGCATGCACTATAAAATTCCCACTATTGGTATAATTGGATACTGTATTATACATTTTTTACATACTTAAAAATACAAAAAACATTCAAAATATCTTAAAAAAATAAAAAATAAAGACTTGAGCATGACATGTTTTTCTACTTTACTTCCTTTACATATATTGTTTATCACATATTTTGGTAGATAACATATTATTTTTCAAAAACACATGCATTTCAAGAGGTATATGAGTGTGATGCAAGATGTACATATTATACATGGATTTATATATTATAGACTCCATTATACCTAGTGGCCATGCTTGTGCTGGGGACATCTTATTCTAAAAGTTACATTAACACATATTATATCTATTTGTGAGCTCTCTACCATGTCGAGTTAAATATCTTATAAATATATTACAAGTTGCTCATATCTTACATTGTGTTACATGGATATGATACTTTGATATGATGTGATATGGACATTTATGGATGGTGTGTATAAGGTTTCACTTATTTTGTACTCCTTTAATGTTGTTATGTTCTATCATGGTAGGCTAAACATTGCTTGATTATTATACATAGCCACTTGGACTTGTTTATGTGACACATTTATGTCCCTTATTTGTGAGATTTTTTTATGTCCTATGAATGTGGCTCTTGGCGTTTATTATTATGACATATTCATGACTATTTTACGTGGGCCTTGTTCTTATTTATGGCATCACATGTCATTATGTGTTGTTCTTGTTGATATTGATTAGTAGTGTCATGATCCATATCACACACTTTTACTATGTAGTCTTATTATGAGATATTTACTTTACTACATGCCTCAATTATATATATATCTAGACATGACACTTGTATGCATCACATTACATATGTTTCATCATTCATTGTTGACATATAATATACTATGATAATATGCTCTCCACATTCTATCTTTATCACATGATGTAGTTAGATCTTATTTTGAGATTAGTGAATTATAGGAAACATACATAATATCAAAAGGGGGGAATAATAATGGGATTATATTATATATTTAGGGAATCATGAGTATAAAAAATAGATCTTATGATATAAGTTATATTTTAAATATTCAAATTAATTTTATAAATTAGATACATAACATATATCAGAACTTTGACATAGATATGGGGTCTTATGATATATATATATATATATATATATATATATATATATATATATATATATATATATATATATATATATACACACACACACACACTCAATTTACAAAGAATTAAGTATAGATACATACACACTTGGATGCACATGCATGGTCATATGCAAAATACTTATAAGAATTAGAGTTATAGGTTTACAAAAAAGTTACGATTGAGCATATAAATACATGGAATCATATATCATTTGGAACAAATTCAGAAGGATAATGTTAGTTCATGAACATATAAATATTTAAAATTCAAAATACATGATATTGGTTCATGTGCATATGCACTCACATACAATTTCAAATCTATTAACACTATGGTCATGATGGGGGCATGAAAATTATTCATTATTTTTTGATCAAGAAAATAGAATATCAATCCATCTATAATGTGTGATTAATTTTGTTACAATTAATGTGCATTTGAGTCTAGTTAAACTCAAGCAACCTTAGCATTAACTTTAGTGATCCCATTTTATGGTTCCACCTTTTGTTATAAGTGATGTATTTTCAAGTCTAGTGACACTCAATAACCTTGGAATCACTTCTAATGAATCTATCATGTTGTCACCTTATTTTGGATTAGTATATTAGATAGTTATCCCAATTAATTAGAGTTGGATCATGCATATTTACATCTCAATGGACCGATTAACTACTCAAAATTGGGATTTGATCACTCTCAAATTCACTAATGTTCAACATGAGGAACAATCTCTCCAAGAAATTTAATAAGGAGGCACATTTTTTCAATACTTCATCATATTTTATAGGTTACAAGGAAACATGGTTACATCTCCCTACATGTGTACTCCTTCCTTTCTCTCTTTTCTTATTTAAAATTTCAAAAATTTAGATTTATAAAATTTTAAATATAGACATTTATCACTTCATGTGTTATTACAAGGCCTTTTAAAATAAGTGCCTTACACAATTGGAAATTATTATCAAAATACAAAGTGTGTTGTACACACTCAGGTTTATATTTGTCCTTTAATTTAGAAATTTAACTTCTAGAACAAGGGGGGGATGTAGATACCTAAATTTATTCATAGTTACTTGATAATATTAATTATTGACATATCTTTAATGACATGACTTATATGACTATTATCCATCATTCCTCAAGTTAGTTATATATATGTGGGATTGACCCCTCTATTCACCATCACTACTATACAATAATTTACAAGTCAATACTCAAGTTGTTATATTTCACTCTTGTACTTCTCATGTTCTCATGCCAATCATTATCACTTTTATAGGAGAAGTATATGATAGGTAGATAGGTCCACTACTATAGACTTATCTACCTATTATATTTTCAACCTTGTGTTATTTAATGACTATACTCCAAATTTTGAAATAATCTTTTGGGTAATCCTGCATGTTTCACAATTTGACCAATGAAAATTATTAAATAGGTGCTCTATATAATAAAATCAAAGTTCATTCATTAAGGGACTTGATATCTAGCTTGGAACTATCTATTGAGCACTTATACACTAATTTACATTAAGAAAACCTTCCATACTATTCATAAATTCAATATCATTTAATAAGAGCAGTCACAAACCATACCTGAAGCATTTCAAGTCAAATCAAGAGCTAAAATTATAAAGTATCAAAATCACATTACTAGTTGCATACATATAGTCAAAAAACACAATTTCATAATAAAATTAGGTAGGAGAAATACATGTGGAATGATTTCATCATTCAAGTATCTAGATATGTAAATAAAGTTCAATCATCAATGGGCGTGATTAGGGTTAGCTCAACCCATTACACTTTCCATTTTTTTGTAGATTTCTATCTCTCACAAGTACACCTAGGGTTTCCAAAGTAAGGAAGAGGAAAGCATATTTTTATGTGTGGAACTAACATAATAAAAACATATCAGCCCTTTCAATAGATACATACATAGGTGATAGAGAAATCAAAGTTTCATCATAGTCAAAGTGGAAAAGACTGCATTTAATGAATAATACCAGCTTGTAGTGTTGTTTAGGGAGCACAAACTTATTCATACATAGGAACCAAATCTATTCCTAAACCTGAGCTATTAGTACCCTATCTTATTCTATTTCTCACCATCAAACACTTGATATAGTCAACCAAAATCCAAAAAATGTTAAGTATCTTAATCTTAGTTGTATTTACTATCTTTAACATATGCCACTTATCAATCAATTTAAATAAACTATTCTTTACATTTAGATTTGTGATTAAATGTAATATAATATAATATAAGTAATTTATCAATGTTTTATACCAAGTAAATACTATTAAATAATAAATTGGGTAAAACAACATTAAAGGGATAACTTCTTGTAGTTTGACCCATTTCTAGAGTATTGGAAATATAGGCAATGCTCAACTAGTTGATGAGGATTCGTTGAGTTTTGTGCAACCCAACATACTAACCCTTTTACAGTGTCTTCCAATCAAAAGTGTAATATATAGGGTCTGGGAAAATGAGATATAATATAAGATTATTTTGTTTAGGTCTAAAGGTGATCAATCATATAAAATACATTTATATATGTAGGTGCATAGTATTGACTAAAAATAGTTTGACTTTGCCTCCCAAAATGAGTTATTTAGAACAAAAAATAATAGTTTGTAGGCATTTGATAATGTTGATGGTCTCCTATGTAGTTATCATAGTCTATTCATGATCTAAAACCACACAAAGCTATCATAGAGTGCATATAATATATATCATAAAATATATATCCCAAAATAGAGACACAATAAGTTAGGTACTTTTTGTTCCTTAGATGCTTGATCCTTTCTATATTTATCATGCACAATAAATCATATGTAGCATTCAATTTTGCATGATTGTTGATGTATATTATGAAATATAAATATTCAAGTGTTTATTATTGCTTAGATAGATAAATAAAAAAATAGGTAAAATAAATAATATAGACTTCATGTAAGTGGTAGGAAGTGATAAAATTGGATCTAGAGTTGCTCAAATCTAAAAACTAACTATCTAGACTTGTCTGGATAGATGTGTTAGAAGTTGGACCCATATTGTAACTAAAGGCATTTGATACCTACTAAAAAAATCTTTGTAAGATGTGCTAGACTATTATGATTGAGATCATTTCTATATTATTCTAACATAGATCATTTTACCTACTTGTAAACCTTTTTTAATTTAATATCAAAATATCATTATTATGCACAAGTCCAAAATCATATCTCCTTCACCTTGAAACCCTAGATCCACTTTTGAGACTAGGTTTACATTTAAAAAAGGGTTGGATAAGATAGGCTAAGATGACCTCAACCACCCCTTACAAAGTGTCTAAGTGTTTCCTACATTCCAATAATCTAAATAGTGCTCAATCCATAAGTAATTCTCCCACATAGGTGTGTGTGTGTGTGTGTGTTTGTGCAAAATTGATTCACTAATATGGATGCACCATGTAACATAGTTTTTAACACTTTGTAATATGTAAATTTGAATTAAATTAGGTGATTTAGACTTAAATTAGGTAATTAAAACTTACCTTAAGTTATTCAAACTTGGATAGGGCGTGCTCCTCTAAGGGATTTATAATTTGGAAGCTTTATGGTTGTTCATCTCATGGTGAAAGTGATATATGTTTGATATATACTTGCTAGGAATGAATAGGATTATTCCTAGTGTGTTTACATAGGTGAATATTTTGGTTACTTATTTTTCCATCAACATGTTAAACATACAAGTTGATCCATAAGAAGAACTTGGCTTTAGGAAAATGACCATTCATGACATGTGAATGGATTTGGGATAGGTACAAAATATGGTAATTCGATCTATATAACTTTAACATGAGGTATTCAAGATACAATGAAAAATGATATGATGATCAATAAATATTTTGATTAGGATAATAATTAGATTAGACATAAACTAGGTAATTCATTTATGTGAATGATAGTAAATAGGGAAGGTCAAACCCATATAAGGGTGAATGGTTAGGAAAGAGTGTGGACAAGAGACATATTTGTACGCATAAGTTATATGGTAAAATTAGGTCAAGACTAACACTTTAATGTGTATAATACTATATTTATGTGTTTACAATTATATCTTATAATAATGCACTTATTTTTCCTTATCTCAATTGAATTTTGTGAATCTTGTACTTTCCTCTTATTCATAGTATTTTGTTCTAAGGTTTCATTTCTATTTGGCTACACTAGATCCCTATTTTATATTTTTTCATTTTAATTCTCTAAATATTGACTAACAACTACATTTCATTCCCCCTTTATTTTTCATGTGTTCGGTTGAATATTAGAGGTGGAATGGTTTAAAATGGTGTTGGAAAAACATCTTTTTATCCTACTTAACTAACTAATTATTTTAACATTAATTGCTCCATGAAAATGAAACTTGTATGAGTTAGTATTTTCATATTTAGTTTATTATGATGAAATAAAATTGTGCCATGATGATGATAACTCACATTCATTAAGCCAATTTATAAATAAAGTTACTAATCAAATATCCTAATAACAATCAAGAAGAAAAAATGTTTAATATTGAGAGATTTGATTTGAAAGTCCATGGAAATAAGAAAAGTGAATAAAATAGAACATGTGTGGAATATTAACATAAGTAATCAATAATACACTAAGGTTTATTTTAGAAAAATTTAAATGTCTTATAGTCTTTTATATTTATCTTAATCACTCACATTTAGTATAATTTCTTAGTGCATCATGCAAATTTCAACAATTTCTTAAAAAAATTTCTCTCACACAATGTATGACTTCTTATCCTTGTGCTTTGTTTGATTATGTAAGGATATATAGGTTTTCTGCAAAAAATGGATGGAAAATATTAATTATTTTTCCACTATTGATTATAATGTCAAGCAAATATTTTTTTATATTAAAATTAAAAAATAATAATTAAATTACAATATTTTACTACATCTATCTACTTGTTAGATGGTTTTTTTTGTAAAGCATTAGGCATATCAATTTAATATATTGCATTAATTTTAAACTTAGGTGATATAAATTTAATATTTATTACTGTATAATCTAAGAAGTCTATATGGTGTCCACTTGGTCATGACAAATTTACACAAGATTAATCATGTAGATGACCTATCATGTGTTTTGTTTATACTTAATGACCAAATGGGAAATGAGAAGGACAAAAAGGTATCATTATTGGAGGAAAATAGTAAAAAGGTTATTTCTAGTGCATTAATACATGGTTTTTAGGTTGAATTCTATCTCCAATTTTACATCATAACTATGTACTCCTGTAGTAATTTCATTATCATTCAAATACATCATGTTTATCATTGTAATAATATTTTTTTTGCTAGCTTTTGAGTTTGAGCTAAACTGCTTGAAAATAAATTTCAAAATGTGTATATAAATATATAAATGACTTTAGGGGTAGGTTATAAGTGTGCTATTTATTGAAGGATATGATCAATGAGGTAGTAGCTCTTATTATTGGTATTGCACTTAGCAACATCAACCTCTAAGATAGTAGTAAATGTAGTTGATTGTGTCATAATTAAATGTATATTAAGTTATATCTTATGTTTTTTAATCTATAAAGTTTTTAATTTTTTATTACACATTGGATTTGTGATAGTGAATATGATTTAATTTAATTTCTATCATAACATATTTTATAGATATGAACATGTGATAATGTGACTATTACATATGAATTTATTATAATGTCACTATTGTATTGGTTATGAATATGATATAATAACAATGATTATATTTAATATGAAATACTTATATGGTATCCTTGTGTATGCCAATTTCAATTTCATTATCTTATGTAAGTAATGCCTTTTAAAATCTCAGATAAACTAGAGGTTTCCACTCAACTAATGATATTCATTTTTAATACTTATATTCTTCTTACTCTTAGTGGGAAATTTTGTCAATTTATTTGAAATATTTTAGAGGTGATGATACTTACTTCATTTGAAAAAATTCCAATGATAGAAACATTTATTTATATGTATGTAACATACTTGGATGTGTAGTGTTTCCCAATGATGAACAATATATAAATCATAGGTTTTATATATTTAATAACTAGAGAAAAAAATAACATAATTTACCTCTAATTAAATTTCTTAGAGGTTAATAAGTGTACGGTCCACTAAAGAGATAATTCATCACATAATATGTAAAAAATTACAACATAAAGAGGCAACATGACATATACATAAATTTGAGAGCTTATCAAAAGGTTCATTGTGATAAGATGGATACACATCCTTATTATAATGATGTAAAAATATAATGAAACTATCAATAAGGTTTTTTGTTTAAAATTACATATTAATATTTATATGACTAAAATTTTGATCTTTATAATGCAACACATATAGTTTATTGTTGAGTTTAATGAAGAGAAGCAACAAATGTTGCTTCAACATTCAAAACTATGAGAGCCCAATTTTGATGCTCACCTAATTAAAGTGTGAGGGGAAATAACTACAATATGAAGGAAAATAATGACATGCAAAGGTATATTGAGTGATTTTGTCTATCTTTAGTACACTTCTTATCATTGTCTCATGTCAACTAATTTCAATAACATATTGTATAATTATAACATGTATTAATTGTTTTCATTATTTAATATGATAATGATTTAGGATTTGTTGGATAATTAGATTAAGGATGTTTGTTATATTTTGAAATAAAATTACAAGGGATGAAGTTTTTACCATGATGAGGGAAAGGTCAGGGATAACCCTGATGCAGTAGCATAGGAAACATGTTTTTGATAAGTGATCATTATTTATCTAATATTTAATTTCAGATTTGGAATTATTATTGATTTTTTTAATTATTCAATTAATTTAATGTTAATGGTGATGTGGTTTGTGGTGAGTCTAAGAAAAAAATGCCAATTTTCAACATACTGCTAGAAATGTAAATGTTGAAAAAAACATAAATTTATAAAAAAGGTGTGTAACTAAACCAAGTAGATGTGTCTGTATTGATATTTTTAATGTCATTCATTGAATTAGTTATGTTGTTAATGTGATAGGATCATGATGACAATTTTTGGAAATAAAGGAATTATTTTTTACACATAGGTAAAAAGAGGGTTTAAGGATCCCAAAACCATTATAAAAAACCCCATAATGAACAAAAGCTATCAACTAGGACTACACAAATAATAAAATCCCACTAGGGAGAAAAAAAAATAATAGATTAGAAATAGCCTAAAATTATCAAAGAGATAACCAAAAAATAACAAAAATTATATACAAAACAACAACTATACTAGACCAATTAAAAAATTATTTCTTCTTAATACCGATTATTTTTTCTAGCTTGAGGTTACTAATCTGTCTTATCATTGTTCTCCTCCATATTCTTAGTCTTACCTCTAGCTATATTGAATGATACCTCCAAGCTCTCAGTATTCTCTATGAACTCAAAGATCACCTAGGACTCATCCCCGAGTTTACTTTTTCTTGTCTCCAAAATAAAGGAATTGTTATTCGAGACATTAGATTACATTATTATCAAAAAGGATAATTGATGGTTTGTATATTTAGTTGTAACTTTTTTTAATGTTTTGTATAATGTCAAATAAATTGTTAAAAATAATGGATTTAAACATGAACAATAATATAATCATGTTGGCATAATAATTAGTAATCTTCATAATTTATTTTTCCATCATATTTATTTCTTGAAAATTAGTGTTGCAAAATGTATTTATTTTTTACCTTTTTTTTCTAGACATCTAATTTGGTTCCTCCAAACACATCTTATAAGAAATAAACTTTGGTCCAATTAAATGAACAAATTATACTTAAGAAAAAATCCTTGATTGCATTTTTCTCCATATTTATAAGTTTGTTGATGCCAATAAGGTTATTAAATTGTTTTTTAGTTTAAAATTTAGGATATTAAGGTTGTGATAAATAATTTGAACATAAATATCATGATATATCATCCACACCTAAGCCTCACATGGTTCATAATTTATATATAACCTTGTTTCCTTTATAATTTTATTTAATGTTTACTATTTGTATATTTTTCATTTTCAATACTATACATGTTTATATGATAAAAAAGTTATGTGGTATTTAAAATTTGTAATGTAATATAATTGAGATAAAAAAACATTAAAAATTTATATTTCATTGAATATTGAATTTGGTAATGTTACTTTTGTGCCTTCTCCTTCCATAATTAACAAAACATATAATGAAACTTAAACTACCCATGTTTAAAAATCTCATGCATTGAGTTTTGATCCCAAAAAAGTAAAGATAGAGGGTACTAATGCATGTAAATCCAAAACCCCTTCCCCTTGATTCACTAAGGATACTCTTGACATTGATTACATTCCACCAATAATAAGGTCAAGGTCAAGATTTGTAGAGAGGATCAATATGAGAGAGGTAACAAGCAACTATTTACTGTCATGATTTTTTCTTATTTTGTCTTATTAGGGTTAGAGACAATGTCCTTATTTTACCCTATTTTTAATTTAACAATATAAATGTTTGTCTAATAGGTGTAAATATTTAGAGTTATCAAATTACTAAAGATATATAATTATTAACAATTTTGATTTTATAAATTAATAAATATTGAAAATTATTATTTTTTTGAAACACTAAAAAGAGATGTACTTAGCTCAAATCATGATTTATATTCACTATTTCAGATTTTTAAAAATAGAATTCAACAATAGATTAGATTGTGGATGCTCAGAATCAAGAATATAATTTGAAAATGTTTTTGGATAAGTTCACGTCTATTGAACAACAATTTAGGTCAATCATTTTTTTGACTATTGGACTTGTTCTAGGTGATTGTGATTGATGAATTATAAGAAAAGATGAAAAAAAATAATTATGATGGTGAAAGATTAAGAAAAAAATTAAGATTATTTGTGGACAAGACTACACTCCCTAAACAATAACATAGGCCACTCTTGATTATAGACTTGTCTACATTGACTATGATAAAAATCATATTGTTATGCCTTCTACACTTGTGTTTGTTGATTGGGATGAGATAGTCAAATTCATGTTATTCAAAATAGATGTTTCTATTTTATTTTTATTCAATTCAAAAACCTTAGGGTCTTCATAAGATCTAAAACCTAAAAAATTATGGGGAGTTTTAATGGGTTGAGTTGACCCTAATTTCCCACTTGATTAAACATTGCATACATATACAGATAATTTAAAAATATAAATCAAGCTTTATGTAGTTCTCCCACCTAGAATGATTATGTAATTGTGCTCCTAGATTATATGTATGTAGTTAGAAATACAAATTTAATACTTGATAATGATAGATATCAAGACTTGCTTTGAGATGATTTAGACTTGGCTCATGTCTTATTATTTTAAATAATATTTAATTTGGTAATAATAAAACTTTTTTTTCTCAATGTGCAATAGTGTGTAAGTTCTCAATAAATAGTGCAAAGTTAGGAACCAAGTGTCATTTAAATGAGGTTTTGATTTAATTACATAGTGAAATATTTTAAAAAATTAATTAGTTGACCTTATGAATTGTGTAGGAAGATCCAAAATGAAATTTATAAAGTTGAAAAATAGTTATTATTTGGTGTGGGATTTAACTACTATAGGTGGAAAATTCCATGAATTTTTTTTTTTTAACTTGCATGAAATTTTCCTAAAAAATCAAGGACATCTGGCCTTAGTTAGGGATAGTATAAGGGAAGTATAAAGCAATGTGATAATTTGAATTGGAAAGTTATATGTAGTAATAATGGAAAACAAAGGGCCAATATTGCTTATAGATAAATGGATTATAGGAGTGTTGAATAAGAGTTGTGTATTTGGGGGCAATTTGTGTGGTTTAATATGTGTCAAAAATTAGCATCATTATTTATGACCATATTTAAGTATCTACACTTCCCATTTTTTCTAGTAATGAAATTTATAAAGCAAAGGAGAAAGAATTAAATATTAGTTTATGCAACACACCATTTATTTTTGAGAGGATACTCACATTATGCATGATCCTCAATTTAAGCAAACCATAAAATAACACGCGAAGTAGTCATTTGTCCATATTTAAAGTTTGAAAAAGATGAACTTTAAAAAATAGAAAATTGAGAGGAGGGAAAATAAAGAGTAGACATATATGGAGATGAAACAATATTGATCTATAAACTATAAAATATGATGAATAACTATGCCCCCTTGTTAAATCACTTGGAGGGTTTAAACCATTGGTGAATTTTGAGAGTGATAAAGTCTCATTTTTGAATGACTAATAAAGTCCTTGAGATGAAAATTATAACTATCATGAATGAGGATACATACCTAATGTACTATTATGAAAGAAGGTGAAACCATGATGGGTTTTCTAGAATTGATTCCAAGGTTGTTTTGAGTGTCACTAGACTCAAATGCAAATCACCCTTAACAAAATATAGAAAGACACAATGGGTTCACTATAATTATTGCCATGTCCATTGAGTGTCATTGGACTCAATCAGACATCACCTATAATAAATAAAATCACACCACTACAGACAAATCTATATTTTATTTTCATCCTTCAAATAGAATTAAGAACATTCATGTCCCCATCATGACCTCAATGCTAACAGACTTAAAATGAAATAAACACTTTCCATTAAAATTTTAACTTTAAAATTTGAAAATGTGCATGAGAAAGTATCATGTCATTTTTAAAATTTGATAATGTTCATGAAGAAGTATAATGAGCCTTGAATCTGTACAAAATGATATAGAATGCCACGTATCTATATAATCACTTGTAATTGTATGTGAAACTTGTAACTATTCTATGCATGCCCATGCATATGTATTCAAGTATGTATGATTATGTGCTTGAGTCTTTGAAGTTAGTGCATATGGATGTCATATTCCACATTATCTATACTAATGTGCCAATATTTTTCATGTGTCTAATTTTTGAATTACTTTGAATCTTTGAAACATTTACTCTATCATTTTGAATTACTTTGAATCTTTGAAACATTTACTATATCATAGAATCTATTTTTTTATTACTTTTAATCTTTAAATATTTACTCTGTCATAGAATTTGTTTTTGTATTACTTTGAATCTTTGAAATATGCATTTTAATTTTTTTTTAACTTGTACTTTATTGCATAATATAATTTTTATCTACTAATGGAGGATTGGATTTCTAAGACGATCTCATTGTGATTCTCTCATTTTTAGATGAGGCATATAGCCTATAATTCACTCATCTCAAAATATGAGTTAACTATATAATGTGAGAAAGATATAATCACGTGTAATGCTATCATAATGTGGAGAGTATGTCATCATGGAAATGTAATTATCATTGAAGAATATATGTAACATACTGAATGTGAAACATTCAATTGTCATGTATAGATAGATATAATGATGAGGCATGAATTAAAGTAAGCAATTTTAAAATTAAATACATAGTAAAAGTGCATGATAAAGATCATGTCACCACTAATCAAGATCAAAAAGCACAATAAGCACAACACACATTGTCACACAATGTCATATAATAATGCCAAGGGATACATATAATGGACATTGATAAACCACAAAAAATAAGGTCAAGTACAACACACAATGTACATTAATAATGTCTCAAACAATGGAAATGTTCAAAATTCAAACAAAACATGTGGAAAAGGGCCTCAAACAATGGACATATTCATATGCCACACATATAAGAAAAAATATAACATAGATATTAAATCAAGTGTTACACACAAGGGCCAATGGACACACACAATACGTAAATAATTTATATCCTATCATGCAAGAAATAAACAACATTAAAAGAGGATAGAAAAAGTGAAAACTAGTCTATTCCATCCATATGCATCAATATCATATCATATAAAAGTAATATATCCATGTATCATAATGTAAGATATAAGTAAGTAGAAATACACTTATTATATATGTAGATCAACATGGTATAAATGTCATTAGAAAGATATAACCTATTAATGATGCAACCTATAAGATAAAATTCCCCCAACATAGGCTTGGCCATTGGGTAAAAGGGAATCTAACATATAAAAATCCATGTATGATATGCATGTCTTGCATCATACTCATACACCTCATGAAATGCATGTGTGTAGAAAATAATATGCTATCTAAAAAAATATGTGATAAATAACTTATATAAATAAGTAAAATGGAAAATCATGTCATTCTTAGGGTTGAATTATTTATTTTTGAGAATATTTTGAATGTTTTTATATTTTTGAAAATAGTTGATTTTTTTCATGTTTTTGATATATTTGAATGTTTTTGTATTTTTTTTTAATTTTTGAGAATTTTTAAAGAAAATTAACCTATGCTATAATTAATGGGATGACCATAGTGTGTGCATGTATCATAAAGTTGGTCTTTAAATTTTCTTGGATGAAGTCCTAAATGGAGATGAATCTGAATTTGAAAAGGAATATGGTGTTATGATGTAACTATCTTTTGTAGTATGCTTAACATGAGAATATGTTGGACTAAGTGGAGTATAATTTATAATAAGATAAGATATCACTACCTATTTTCACTATTGAACATACTAAATTGTATGAGATACTACCGTAGAATGCATCATAGAGGATTTATATGTATTTTTACCTTGAGTCACTATTTGATTTGATACTTTTTATTTATAAGGGTGTACCATTTTTATCTATACCAATAATTGACTCTGCACTATGCTCTTTAATATGTGAAATATTTGTATTTATACTATGATCTTGAATAGGTGCACCAATAAACTATGGTGGTGGTGTGGGAGGAAAATGAGATAACAAAAACTATAAAGGGTACTCATATTGAATGCCTTAAACTTTGACCAATTGATTAAAATGTATGTATTTGATATGTTGATGTACTAAAGATGGTACTACATGGAGATTTTGTATCCAAGGGCATCCTAATAATGTGTTAAATACCCTTATGTTTGGTAATATGAGAAATGGAGTAGCCAATATTGTTGAACCAACTCGAAGAGGTATAATTATATGCCTAAGAATATTCCATATATGATGAGAATGCTTTGACTAATTTTAATACAAGTTTTAAATCCTGATCTATATACCCAAGAGTGTAAATAAGTGTCATTATACATGCATTTTCACTTGACCCATTATCGATCATGACATTATGTATAAGTTATTTGTTTATTTAAGCTTGAATAAAGAGTTCATGTCTATATAATTAATAATAATTTATTTCACTATCATCAAATGTGATCATAGAACATGGTTTTAATGTGCCTATAAAAGTACTAATAATAACATCTATTAGATGCCCATTCATCGAAGGAGGAGGATGTGCATTGTATACAAGATGTACCTATAAATTATTTGTATTCTTTATCATGCTACAATTTGAAAATGGATTATTGAATATTTTAGCTTTGTATTTTCATTTCAATATGGTATAGCTTCTTCTATGGGTGTGATTAGCTCAATAGTATTATCATTAAGAAGATCTTGTATCTTGTGCCTTTACATGAAGCAATTATTTGTAGAATGTCCAATACATCTTGGAAATCAAGATATGTGTTATTATCAAATCTTTTGTGTAGAGGTTTGGTCATATCAAACTCTAATGGTGGAGGGAGAGATATAATTTTGAAATCAAGTAATTATTGTAACAAGACATGAGGAGGTTATGGTAACTTTGTAAATTATTTCCTTGGTAGAGATGTCAATTGAATCTTGTTTTTTGGTTGTGATACTACATTGATTGTTAATTTTGATTCCTTACTATATTCATTAGATTTTACCTTATAGTTTGGTTTACTTTGAAACTTTATATTTAAAGTAGATGGAAAATTTGTAGCATATTTGATCTTGTTCAAAGCTATGTGTTTGCCTTATCTTTATTTGATTGTATGGAATAACTAATCAAAAGATTTGAATTTTTCAAACATGATAGTGTTTGTCTTTTTTCTTAAAAAAATAAAATTTTGTATGATTATATAGGTGTAAAAATAGATAATATCAAAATTCTAAAGATGTACAATAATAAATAGTTTTAATTTTATAAATTTGTAAATATGGAAATTGTTATTTTTGGAAAACACTAGGAATAAAACAACTTAGCTCAAATCAATATTTTAGTTGACTATTTTGAGTGTCTAAAAGTGGAACTTAGTAAGAGAGGTGACTTCGCATACTTATAAATTAGGAAAAAATTAGAAACTACTTCTAGACAGGTCCTTATAAGTGGACTACAATGTAGGCCACTCATATCCATTGACCTTGGACCCATCATAGTTGATTGAGATGACTAAATTACAAGGAAATATATAAGGAAGTATAATTTTAGAAATAAAACATAAGATGAAGAATCAAATAATATTTATAGATAGGACTGTTGTAAGTGGACAATGTGTAAGTTGCTCAAGTCTATTGACTCGTCCCTACTGATTTGATAGAAAATTGAACATCACACCTTTTGTACCTATGTCTATTAAGAAGTTTGAGATATCAAAATATCAATTATTCCACATAAAAATTGTTGTTTTGATTCTCATCTTTGAAATCCTAAGAACACTTTGATATCTTAAAAACCTACAAAAAAGAGGGGAGTGTAATGGATCGAGCTGTCCTCAATCACCCTATTGATGATTGATAGTTGCCTACTTATATAATACTCTAAGGAGGGAAATCAATCCCACATAATTCTCCCTCATAAATTGATTATGAAATTATGCTCCTTAACTATTTATATGCAACTATAAAAATGATTTTTATATAATGGTAAATCTTAACTTGATTTGGAATGATCGTGAATTAGATTATGATTTTTCCTTGTAAATGATCTTAAATTTGGGAAGAATAGAGCATATTTTATCAATGTGAATAGTGTGTAAGCTTGACAGAGATGTAATCTAAGTGGGGAAAATGAATCACATTTAATGTGTATTTGTAATATTCTTTTTTTGATAGTTTTCTTTATATGACCATGTGAAATGTGAGGAAAGACCCAAAATAATGATTTGAATTTAAAAATCTAGACATTGTTTAGCATTGAAAATGGACTAAGTGGGCATGAGATAATGATTCTTATGCTTGCCTATGGTGGAATTTTACCAAAATATCAATGATACCTATTATGAACTGGAGATGATCTAAGGGTGATTTTAAGTATCTTGGGAATTTCACATTGAGAGCTTTGTGTAAGGTAAATAAAGGGTCAAGTCCAAATATAGATAAATTGGCTTAAATGAATATAAATAAGAGTCATGCAATTGGGAAAAAGTCAGTTGGCTTAGGATGCATTGAGAATTAACTTTATCAAGTACCTATGAAATTTTTTATGTGTTTACATTTGCCTCCCATTTATTCTAATATTGAAATTTATAGATTAAAGAAGAAAAAATTGAGCCTGAGTATGTATAAGATACTTTATCTTTGAGTGGATATTCAATTGGGTAGGGAACTCAAATTTTGCAAGCCCTAAAAAAAATCATGAAGTATTAAATTTTTACATTTTGAAGTTTTAAAAATCTTACACTTTGAAAATTATTTTTTAAAGAGAGAAATATTAGAGTACACATGTATGTAGGTGAAACCATATTGCAATGTAACTTGTAGTTGATGATGGAAAACTGTGCCCCATTATTCAATAACTTTGAGAATTTATACCAATGGTGAATTGAGAGTGATAAAGTCCAATTTGAATAACTAATCAAGATATTGAGTTGTAAATATACATTATTCTATTATATATACACATAATATTTTTTAACTTTATCACTTACTAACACTTTCTCTCTTACGAGGATCTGTTGAGTTTCAATCTCTTTGAGTGCACACATTAAAGGATGCATCAAGTAATGGGTTGGAAAACTTTTGGTTCTTAAAAGGATTATTGGCCCCTATACCACCACCTAAAACCAATACAAGTTACTCCTATCTGATTCCCTAATCATTAAAATCTTTCTTATAGACTTCCCTAAGTAACTCACTGCACAAAATAGCCCCTACCTAATAAAAAACTCCATTTCACTAATTTTCTTACCAGGTCAACTGAGTCAACCCCATTATGAGATTTAGCACATGTGATAGAACTTTATCAGCCCATGCTGACATAATTTGAGACCTAACGACTCTATTTCCCACCAAATAAAGTTGACCAAGCCAACTGCATCAACTAAATTCCTAAGAGGGTTTAGAGTCAACCCATGGCTATAAATCCCCCCTAACATCATTTAAAAACAAAAGGATCATTTAATTATAGATCATTACTACTAGTAAATGTACTTGTCTAATGAATAAGAGGTCTCACTACTTAAGTTTTTACCTTGGATAAGTAGCACTTGTCTTGTGGAGGTCTTGAATGCATAGGAGAAGTCTTGTATCCTAGAGATGATTTATCCTTGTGATACTTATAGGACAAAAAAAACTCCTACAAATCACCATTATCCAAGGGAGAGATTGAGGCATGATGGGTTCACTTCAACAATGTAAGTATATTCCTAGCTTTCATATTTATATAAGTAGATGCTATATTGATAATAGATTGAATTTGTATCTCTCCTTGCTTAGATCATATCTATGTTATATTAGATAGAATTATATTTTCATGTTTATTATCTTCCCCATTTATTTCAAAAGATTTGTTGAGCACTAGATTAACTTTCATATTCATTTAATAGATTAGCTTGAATGTTTATTTAATAAATTAGCCTACTTATTATTATTAAAATCATAAGACCTAGATAGGGTTATCACAAAATGACATTTGACTAGAGGCCTTTGAAACCTCTCATTTACCATTATGTGATAAGATATCCCTTAGGGTAGGTTTAGTAGATCCATTATTGGCCATGACCGTGATATAACAAAGTATAACTAAGTAGATAGTTGATTATCTTCTATTAACTTTGATATTATCGATTAGGTTAAGTTGTAGATATATCTTATTTCACTTGCATATATTCCAATGATCCTAACATGAATCTAACCTTTATATATTTTTAATTTTTATTTATAGTCAATTGAATTAACCCTGTCAACCTATATTAACATTTTATGATCATGGTTCCATCCTTTATTGATCTTTTCAACCTAGTTCAACTCTCTATGTGTAGGTTTTCAACTAGGTCGAGCTAGTCAACTTCGTTATATTTTTTGTGCATAGGTTTTTAACATTCTTAGGAAAAACTACTATTTCTACCTAGTTGATCTTGTTCTATATTCTAGGTTAGCTATTACCAGCCTATTAATTCAATTTTGTCATTTATCTAAATTTTTCATTTCTATTTCTCAGTAAAATCAATCAATACTTCAAATTTATATTCTATTTTTGCTAGTTTTTCAGTTTTGTTAAAATTATATACATAGTCAATTAGGTCGATCCAGTCAACCTAGTTTGTTTTACATTTTTTATAGAATTTAACTATATCAAGATGGTTGATGTAGTTTATTTTTTCCCCTTTTTTTAGATTACTAATTTGCCTCTAGAATTCAACTAGATCTAATACGGTGAGTCTTTAGAACTTAGACAACCTAGTATAATTTATTATTACTATTTTTTCTTCCCAAAAATAATCTACACTGACCAAATCACCTTTATATGTCCTGGATATCATAGTTCAATAGGTGGCTTACATAGTTTATTAGGTGGCCAATCTAGTTAATTTTGCCTCTATTTTATGACATAATCTAGTAGGTGGTTGTCTTAATTCAGTAGGTGGCCAACATAGTTCAATAAACTAATAAATTCATAGTTGTCTTATTTTTGGCTTCCAATTAGTCACTGTATAATCAAGGATTTAGATCAAAACCTCACTTATATTATCACTTCAGATGAAATTGCTCACATTTTCATCAAATTATGGAAGTATCTAGCTCACAAAGTAGACCATAACATAAATTATGATACACTTGTAAATTATTTGTTACTATCTTAAATATGCTCATTAATACAAAGTTTAAATGTTTCCCCCGAAAAATTTAGAAGATGCCATAAACCAAGAAAAAAAGTAATATTTTATTATGAATCAATTTGAATCACCTCAAAAAAATACTAAGGAACATTTCAAATAATTTTCTCATAAAATTGATTCATCCAAGCCTCTAAAACCTCAAAAAGGAGCATACAATTCAACCAGTTTTAACCCAACCCACCCTCCCTTGAGTCTATAATAACTTAAGAATAAAATTTCCACCCTCTAAACCCATGAGCTTTGATCCTTCCAAGCATATTCTAAAATGGTACAATCTTAATAAGTTTTGTTGGTGGTATGCCACGATAGGCCATACTCATGATACTTATCTTTATATTGACCAATTTATTATTGAAATCTTGCTTAGTCCATATTTAAATCTTGATACTCTTATACAATAATGTTATCAAGATAGTTTTCAAGCCTCATAAGTCTATCTAAAGAATCAAAATCACATCGACATCACCTACCTAATGATAAAAAATAATTACCTCATACTTCTACCTCATCCACTATTGTTGTCAAACACATAGTTGATCCTTATTCCTACACCAATAAATAAAGGATAGATAAGGTGAATAACTTCAAATGGGTGGTTGCATTTGTCAAACCTCAAACTCTTAAGTCACGTGAACCAAAAGAGTACCTAGTCTAAATGCCTACTCTAAAATGCATCATAAAGGGTCATCCTTTACCTTATATACTTATTCATACTTCTCCTAAAAATCCTATTTATATTTTAACATCATCCAAAATATCAACACATTCACCCATCTCCAATTTCTCTCACCTTCCTAATGCAATTCATTCTAATTGTCTAATTTCACCTCACTCCACATCACACAATGGGGAATCTTAGGATGGCCATCCTCATGTCACTTCAAACTTTATGGAATATTTAAATGATCATCCCTACATCTAATTACCCTTTTGGGGCATCCTAAAATGCCCAATATTATTCTACATTGCATAATAACAAAAAAAATTCAACTTCACGAAACATTCTGAGACACATAAGATTATATTTCACATTCTCATGTTTGATATAGATGTTATCATAGATTTTGATCATTATTTTTGTCTTGTGTATCTTGGTTTTTTTGTGTTTTATTTTTTTTTAGTTTCAATTTAATTACACCATTATTCTCTTTGGGTTCTTTGGTTTTATTCCACTTTACTTACACCATTATTTGCTTTGGGCTCTTTGGTTTTATTTCACATTATGTTCAACCTTTGATTCCTTTGTGGCTATTAATTAATACTTTAATTATTTATGTAATTCTATAATTTAGTCTCTTTTTAATTATCTAACCCTTATTTGATTTCTCCATTTCTTAGGATGCTCATTTAATTTACTCTATTTTGGGATGACTACTTCTTTCTTTGGTGCTTGTGCTAGATCCTTTGAAGATTAATATGGATTCCCTAGTGACATGAATCTCATAACATAATATTCATCATTGTATCACTTATTACATGGATATATCCCACATGATCCCCATTTTCCCCTTATTTCCTTTCATTTGAGGCATATACAGGTCAGTTTTGAGATTTCACATTTACTTATGGGCAAGTATATGAGTATTTATATACCTTGGTATTTAGGTTCTTTTATATAGTGATAAAGTGTAACATACCTTGTGTTCAACACCTATTTCACTCATGATTGGTTCTCTAAATCCATATGGAGGAGAAATAGAAAAAAAAAAATAATTAAAATCCAAATCATAAAATAAATAAAAGGAAATGATCAAAAGGTGAAAAAAATATCAAAATCTAGATTAAACCAAAATATGTGATATTTGGCACATCTACCATCTTAGTGGAATCTCAAACTCCATAGTTGGCCTCATGATAGAGCCAAGATCCATTGGGGTGTGGTAGGCCAGTAGACTAGGGTAGGAGGTGTCATTATATCCTATAATATATAGTGCCACCTACTTTCTCATGTAAGTACCTAATATTCATAGTAGAATAACACTTTTTAAAGGGGTCCTAAGGAACATGTAACACATTATGGGAAGGTAGGTCCATTTTAATTTTCATGCATATGGCATTCATGGAATGATTTATGTAGTTCACTTGTTATCCCAAACTTTGTGTCCATTAGTAAAAGTGTCATAAGTCATTTTTTTTAATTGTACATATCCTTTCTCACATGCATAGTATATCTCATTATTACTAAGGATGTTCACATCACCCATTTCATGCCTCACATTCCCTTATGTATCATATATTCCTAATATTTCCCTTGATGTGTATTATTTTTAGATGATCACATATATCTACTTACACATATTGGTTTATAATTTATGAGTTGAATTATAACACCTTGAATAGGACCATGTTTTCCTCAAAAAAATCCCTTCACATTTTTCTCACCACACTATTTCATTGTAATACTAATCATGTTGTTAGGTGGTTGTGTTTTCTTACATCAAATCTTAGAACAAACACTTAGTTTGAGTTATCATCATTTAGAGATTTGATTTTCATATATCCATCATGTTCTTGTTTGATTTTTTTGGACTTCACTTATCTTACATAAGAAATTTTACATGTTTACATTTTTTTATTATCTTACTTTTTGATTTACATTCTCATTTTTAGTCATTTATGATTTCTGTATGTTTGATTTGACATTCTTATCTTACATAGGATTACCTTTTACTTGTTTAAATATCTTTGTCATAGTTTTATTTCATTATATTTAATTTACTTTAAGTGTTTTACAAACTTCCCAACATGATTTATTATGTTCTACATTCATTTTTTTCATTCATGTTTTACATGCTTCTAACATGATTTGGTGTGTTCTACATTAATTTATCATCATTTTGTAATTTACACACTCGACATTTTGATTTCAAAATATCCTTAACAATCAAAAATTTCTAATTTTTATAAGTAATAAATAAATTTTGAGAGTTAATCATTGTTACTTTAACCATCTTACGTACGTACACAATGATTCTATTTTTATTTTTGTATTCCTAGTGTCTCTCAAATGTAGGTATTGTGCCCTACATGATCAAGAATAGGATATTTACATGTAATAATTTATTGGAAAGGTAATTCAAGCTATGCATATGGTCCTTTATCACATTTTTAGTTATCTCAAGTTCATGTTTCTATGATATTTATCAAAGCATAATCCCTGTTACACTCATGTGACACATGATGAGATTCAAGTAGGGCATATATATACACACTATTTTAAACTTTATCACTTAATAACACTTTCTCTCTAGTAGGAACCTATTTATTTTCAATATCTCTAAGTATACACCTTAAAGGGTGCACTAGGGAAGGGGTTGGTAGACCTTTGGTGCTTCACAATATTGTTGGCCCCTATACCACCAAATAAAACCAATAAAAGTGACTCATATATAGTATAATAAGCATTAAAATCCTACTTAGACACTTCCCTAAGTATCTCACTACCCAAAACATCCCCCACCTAAGAAAAAATCCTTTTTAATATTTTTCCTACTACCTTGAATAGGTCTACCTTGTTCCAAGATTTAGTGCATGTTACAGAACTCTGTTAGCCCAAACTAACATAGTTAAAGACCTAATGACTCTATTTATTTCCTAATCAAGTTGACCAAGAAAACTATTTTAGCTAAATTCTAAGGAGTGTTTAGGGTCAAACCATGGATATAAATCTCCCTTAGACATCATTTATAAATAGAGGATAATTTAATTATGCATCATTACTACTCAAAAATATATTTATATAATCAATAGGAGGTTTCATTTCTTATGTTTTTACATTGGATAATTAACACTTATATTGTGGAGGTCTTGGATGCATAGGAGAAGTATTTTAGCCTAAAACTGATTAATTTTTATGATCCTTAGAAGCCACAACAACCTATTGTAAAACACCATTGGCCAAGAGGGAGATTGAGGTATGACTAGTTCACTTCAAAAAGGTAAGTATATTCCTAACCCTTTATATTTTTATAAGTATATGTTATAGATCTAGTAGATTTAATTTATATCTACCCTTGCTTAGATCATTTCTATGTTATATTAGATAGAATTATATTTGAATGTTTATTATCTTATCCATTTTTGCTACAAGATTTGGTGAGCACTACATTAACTTGCATATTCATTCACTAAATTAGCTTACATGTTTATTTAGTAAATTAAATTTCTTATTATTATTAAAATCATAAGAATTAGTTAGGGTTATCATAAAATGGCATTGGACTAGAGGCCTTGGAAACCTCTCCTTTGCCACTGTGTGATAAGGGATACCTTAGTTTAGGTTTAGTGGATACATCATTGGTCATGACCTCGATATAAAAAAGTATTTCTAAGTGGATAGTTTATTACCTTCTTCATACTTGGATATTACTAATTAGGTCAAGTTTTAGATATATATTATTTCACTTGCATACACAATCCTCATGAATAAGGAGTAGTATTTAATATATTAATGAAAATGTGGAATCACAATATGATATTTAAAAGTGATGAAAAGGCCTTCGAGTGTCACTATAATTGAGAATACATCACCCATAATAGAAGATAAAACCACATAATGAGTTCACTAGAAGTAATGCCATAGATTTTGAGCATCACTAAACTTCAATGTACACTACTCGTATAGATTGAATCATAATGTTTTATATAGATATAGATTTTATTTTACATGATCAAGAGAGAATAAAGAATATTAATCTTCTCAACTTGACCACATTACTGATATATTTTATTTGAAATGAATATTTTTCCTTTGAATTTGTAAATTTAAACTTTATATAAACATGAGAATGAATGAATATCATGCCCATTGAATTTGTGATGTAGAATGATATGAAAATATAAGCTCAATTGTAATTATAATTTCAACCTATAATTTTGATCTTGTAACTATTTTACATATGTCCATGTATATGCATTTAGGTGTATATGATTCTATTCTCTAATTTGTTCGAAAAGTGAGTGTATATGCATGTAATATAACCCTAGAATATCTATCAATGTGCCAATATGTCATGTGTTTGATGTCTAAATTTATTTGAATATTTGAAAACATGTATTTTAATATAGAATATAATTTCTCATTACTTTTAATTTTGGACCTTGTATTTGTATCTCTGAACCTGTACTCTGTACCAAATCTATTTTTTATCTACTCATAAATGATTGGAAATCTAAGATAATCACATTATAATTCCCCCTTTTTGAGATGAGGAATGTAGTTTGAAAGTAACTTATCTAAAAATAAGAGTTAACTATATCATGTGATAAAGATAGAATCATATAATAATCATGTAATCATGTTGGAGAGTATGTCATCATAGAAATGCAATTATCATTAAATAATGTATTTAACATATTTCATGTAAGGCATATAAGTGTCAAGTATAAATAGATATAAATTTTAATCACATATTAAAGTAAGTATCTCTAAAGTAGAATAAAATGCATGATATGTATCTTAACACCACTAATCAATCAAAACAAGCACACTAAAAAAATTCACACAATTTTACATAGCATCATGAAATAAGGCCAACATCCAAATACAATGGAAATAAATATTTTTCCACAAACAAGGCAAAGGGTTTCAAACAAATGGCATTAATAATGTCACAAACAAAGGATATGTTTAAATGTCACACAAAACATAGTGCTAAGGGACATAAGTAATGGATATGTTCAAATGTTGCACATACCAATAAAAAATATCATAGGGATGTTCAATAAATTTGCACAAAAGTTCCAATGGCCACACATTATAATCAAAATAATGTCTATCATATCATGAAAGAAATTAAGCAACATCAAATGAACATAGAACAAGTGAAAACTAGTCTATTCCATCCATATGTATCAATGCCATATTATAGAAGGTTAGAATATCCAAGTAGCACAATGTAAAATATGAGGTATTATAAATATACTTGTATTATATGTAGCTTATTCTTATATTTTAGGTCATAAATATATATAACCCATTATAATGTAACCTATAGAAGAAGATTCCCCTAACATAGGAATGACCAATAGGTAGAAGAGACTCTAACATCTAAGAATCCATGTATAATATATGTTTTGCATCACACTCATATACCTCATGAAATGTAAGTGTGTATAGAAAACAATATTTTATATACCATGCAAAGAAGTAACTAACATCTTATGTCATGTTCAAGTCTTAATTCTTGATTTTTTTGAAATTGTTTTTAATATATATTTTTTATTTTTGAAATATTTTATTTTTGTAACTATTGTGTTTGATTTATGTATAATATCAACATAAGTGCATTATGTTCATAAATTAATTCACAATTTTCCCTTCAAGTGTTTCTAGACGATAAGTGCACGTACCTACCTTTTCAATAACCACAAATGGACCCAAAAAGTTAGGCTTAAATTCATGTTTATTTTCTTTGTATGCATTAGTGTTATTTTTCTATTATTTTAATAAAAAATCCCTAATCTAAAAATCATGATTATATATCTTCTTTACGTATGATATTTTTATGCTATCTTGATAGAATTTGAGATGTTCAATATCTTGCATGCACTTTACATCAAGCATTTTTAATTCATGTAACTATTTTTCTTAATATTCATTGTCTTTAATGATGTATTTTAAAGAGATCCATAAATAAAGTATTTATAACTTGAGAGGAAGTAATTCTTCCATTATGTAAATGAGTGAAAATGGTTAGCCTTCCTAGTGTAAACACACTTGTGAAATATGTCCCAAGTGTATAAACAATATGACTATGATAATTTGTGCCATGCTTTGTAATAATTTTGATGAAGATTTTAATAGTTATCTTATTTGTTGCCTCTATTTTCCCATTTTATTGTGGGTAATGAGTAGATAACATGTGATGAATTTTTAATTTAGCACAAAATCACTCAATTTTTTTTATTTTTGAAGGATTATCCATTACCTGTTACAATAGATAATGGTAATCTAAAATGTGAAATGATGTGTCATCAAGAAGTGACAACTATCATATACTATAGTAAACTATAAAATTATGGCCTCAACCCATTTTATGTCTGTAATAATGAAATTGTGACCATGTGATGGTTTTGGGTTTATATTTCCAATCAAATTAAAGCCTCAAATGGAAAATTAACAAGGTGAAATGGTAGGTTTGAGTTCATAAGATGGTGCGTGACTTAGGTTGCTATACTTCTGGCATTATGGTAATAGTTTTACATATTCATGACATTATTTTTCCATTATATGCCAATTATAACCCTATCATAATAATTTGTGAGACATGGATTTACCACTCAAGTGACCTCCACATTTGATATCATGTATTTCAAGTAAGACTATTTTATCTTCTTCATGGCTTAAACATAGAAATAACTATCCATAAAATGACATTTTAAATAAATATCCTCCAATTAGGACATAACACATTAATTCACATTTTATTTTGTGCTTATCATTATGTTTGTAAATCATTTTATAGGATAACATCTTGATATAATAAATTATATATATATCACTATACTATTATGAGTTTACTACATCATGAGTAATTTCCAAGTCTTCTAAAACATCTAAAGTTATTGGAGTAATGGAAAAGTGTCTTAGTTGATGAATATTAAAAATTACATGATCTTTATTGATATCAATTGGGATCATAGAAGTGGCACTAGACATTCCATCAACATGTATATTTTTTTCATGGTATATTTTCTACTGAAAACATGTTAAAGTGCATTATTAATCATTGTACCATTTATTTGTATGGTATTAAATTTTATTATTTGGTTTGATAAAATATAAAACCTAATTAACCATTAATTGAGAATTTCCATATGATTTCAGATATATATTTTTATAGTGCATTCCATAAGCAAATCCTATATTAAATTTCCATATTTTGTTATATTATTTGTACATGAAAATTCAAAGCAAAAAAGTGAATAGTAATCAATAAAATTAGGGATCAATGAAGATATCCCTACTTATGTACCAATGGCACACTTTGATCCATCAAATAACATGGTAAATGTATCATTATCAATGTGGAAAATAGTGAATTCATCATGAAAATCATCACTAATTTGTGATGTATCCAATAATAGAGCTACTGCTAGATGATCATAAATAATTTGTCCTTTTATTGATTTTTGAGATATGATTTTTAGGTTGAATTCCATGAGTAACATTAACCATTGAGTGATGTGCCCTAAAAAATGTGACTTGGAGATGAGAAATTTGAGTGGGTCCATCATTGTGATAACTTACATTTCATTATTAAGCATATAATGTCAAAATTTCCATGCCATAAATATAAGAGTTAAACAAAAATTTTCATTTACAATGTAATTTTTTATAATCAAGTAATGTAATATTGATGTATTAAATGGTGCACTCTATATGATCATCATAATATTATGTGAGTAAAGCTCCCAAGGCATGTTTTGTAGCTGAGACATATAACAAGAGAGGTTTGTTAGGTATCAAAAGCATAAGATTAGATGGATTAAGTAGATATTATTTAATTGCATCAAATCTTTGTTGACAACTAACATACCATTTGAATTTTGTATCTTTCTTTAGTAGGTATGTAAAATATTATGTCTTATCAGGAAATTGAGCTACAAACCATCTAATTGACTGAATCTTTCCTTGTAGGGATTGTAATTGCTTAAAACCTCTTGGAGGAGTCATATTGATGATAGCTTTGATCTTTTTGGGATCTACTTAAATTATTATTTGAGATATGATATAACCAACCAATTTTCCTAAGTAAATTTAAATACACACTTTTTTGGATTTAGACGCACATTGAATTTTCATAGTCTCTCAAATATTTGTCTTAGATCTATGGCATGATCTTGTCAATGCTTTGATTTTTCTAGTAAGTCATCCACATAATATTTGAAAATATTATGTATATAATCATGGAAAATTTGTGTCATAATATTTGGTAAGTCCCCCCCTACATTATTTAATCTAAAGGGCATGAAGACATAACAAAATGTTCCTTGTGGTGTAATAAATAACATTTTTTTTTCAAATAGTTGATTTTTTTATGTTTTTGATATATTTGAATGTTTTTGTATTTTTTTTTAATTTTTGAGAATTTATAAATAAAACTAACCTATGATCCAATTAAATTGATGACATTAGTGTGAGCTTGTATCATAAAGTTGGACATTAAATTTTCTTGGATGAAGTCCTAAATGGAGATGAATATGAGTTTGAAAATTAATCTAGTGTTATGATGTAACTATCTTGATCACTACTTATAGTATCCTTTGTAGTATGTGTAACATGAGAATATGTAGGACTAAGTAGAGTATACTGTATAATAAGATAAGATATCACTACCTATTTTCACTATTGAACATAATAAATTATATGAGATACTACCTTATAATACATCATAGAGGATTTATATTTATTTATACCTTGAGTAACTCTTTGATTTGATACTTTTTATTTATAAGGATGCACCATTTTTATTTATACCAACAATTGAATCTACACTATGCTCTTGAATAGATGCACCAACAAACTATGGTGGTGGTACAAGAGGAGAATGAGATAATAATAATTATAGAGGGCACTCATATTGAATGCCTTAAACTTTGACCACTTGATTAAAATATATGTATTTTATACATTTATATACTATATATGGTATTTCATGGATATTTTGTATCCAAGGGCATCCTAATAACATGTTAAATACCCTACGTTTGGCAAGATGAAAAATGGAGTATCCATGAACCAACCCAAAGAGGTGTAATTATATGCCTAAGATTATTTCATATATGATTGGAATGCTTTGAATAATTTTTATATATATTTTAAATCTTGATCTATATACCCAAGAGTGTAAATAAGTGTCATTGTACATGCATTTTCACTTGACCCATTATCGATCATGACATTGTGTATAGGCTGTTTGTTTATTTAAGCTCGAAATAAGAGTGCATGTCTATTTAAATCATAATCATTGATTTCACTATCATAAAATGTGATCATAGAACATGGTTTTAATGTGCCTATAAATGTACCAATTATACCATCTATTTGATGCCCATACATCGAAGGAGGAGGATGTGCATTATATAAAAGATGTACCTATAAATTATCTATATTCTCTATCATGCTATGGTTTTAAAATGGATTAATTAATATTTTAGCTTTATATTTTCATTTAAATATGGTATAGTTTCCTCTATGGGTGTGCTTAGCTCAATAGTATTATCATTAATAAGATCTTGTATTTTATGCCTTAACATGAAGTAATTATTTGTAGAATGTCCAATACATCTTGGAAATCAAGATATGTGTTATTGTCAAATCCTTTGTGTAGAGGTTTGGTCATATCAAAATCTAATGGGGGAGGGAGAGATATGAATTTGAAATCATGTAATTATTGTAACAAGATATGAGGAGGTTGTGGTAACTTTGTAAATTATTTCTTTGGTAGAGATGTCAATTGAATCTTGTTTGTTGGTTTTGATACTACATTGACTATTAATTTTGATTCATTATTATTTTCTTTAGATTTTAACTTGTAGTTTGGTTTACTTCTAAACTTAATATTTAAAGTATATGGAAAATTTGTAGCATATTTGAGCTTGTTCAAAGCTATGAGCTTGCCTTATCTTTATTTGATTGTATGACACAACTAATCAAAAGATTGAATTTTTAAAAAATGATAGCGTTTTATCTTTTTTTTTAAAAAAAAATTAAAATTCTATATGATTATATAGGTGTAAAAATAGATAATATCAAAATTCTAAAGATGTAGATTAATAAATAATTTTAATTTGATAAATTTGCAAATATGGAAATTGTTATTTTTGGAAAACAATAAGAATAAAAAAACTTAGCTCAAATAAAGATTTTAGTTGACTATTTTGAGTTTCTAAAAGTGGAACTTAGTAATAGAGGTAACTTCACATATCCAGAATTAGGAAAAAAATAGAAACTACTTCTAGACAGGTCCTTGTTAATGGACTACAATGTAGGGCACTCATATCCATTGACCATGGACTCATCCTAGTTAATTGATATGACTAACTAATAGGTAAATATACAAGGAATTATAATTTTAAAAATGAAACATAAGATGTAGAATCAAATAATATTTATAGATAGGACTATTGTAAGTGGATAATGTGTAAGTTGCCCAAGTCTGTTGACTTATCCTTGTTGATTTGATAGAAAATTGATCATCACACCTTTTGTACCTATGTCTATTAAGAAGTTTGAGATATAACAATATAAATTATGCCACATAAAATTTGTTGTTTTGATTATCTTGTATTTGAAATCATAAGAGCACTTTGATATCTTGAAAACCTACAAAAAAGAGGGGAGTGTAATGGACTGGGTTGACCTCAATCACCCCATTGATGATTGACTGTTGCCTACATATATAATACTCCAAGGAGGGAAATCAATCATACATAGTTATCCCACATAAAGTGATTGGGAAATTATGCTTCTTAAATATTTATATGTAACTATAAAAATGGTTTTTATTTGATAATGGTAACTCTTAACTTGCTTTAGAATGATCTTGAATTGGCTTATGGTTTCTCCTTGTAAATGATCTTAAATTTGGGAAGAATAGAGAATATTTTATCAATGTGAATAGTGTGTAAGCTTGACAAACGTGTAATCCAAGTGGAGAAAATGAATGACGTTTGATGTGTATTTGTAATATTCTTTTTTTGATAATTTTCTTTAGATGACCACGTGAAATGTGAAGAAAGACCCAAAATAATGATTTGAATTTCAAAATCTAGACATTGTTTAGCATTGAATGTGACTAGACTAAGTGGACATGAGATAACGATGCTTGTGTTTTCCTATGGTATAATTTTACCAAAATATCAATGACAAATATTATGAACTAGAGATGATCTAAGGGTGATTTTAAGTAGCTTGGGAATTTCACATTGAGATCTTTGTGTAAGGTAAACAAAGGGCCAAGCCCACATAGATAAATGGATTAAATGAATATAAATAAGAGTCATGCAATTGGGAAAAATTCATCTAGCTTAGGAGTCAAGAATTAGCTTTGTCAAGTACCTATGAATAAATTTATGTGTCTACATATGCCTCACATTTATTCTAATATTTAAATTTCTATATTAAAGAAGAAAGAATTGAATCTGAGTATGTTTAATACACATTATCTTTGAGTGTATATTAAACTAGGTAGGGAACTCAAATTTAGAAAACCCTAAAAAAAATCATAAAGTATTGAATTTTTCTATTTTTAAATTATAAAAATCTTAAACTTTGAAAATTGTTTTTTTAAAGAGAGAAAAGTTAGAGTACACATGTATGTAGGTGAAACCATATTACAATGTAACTTGCAATTGATGATGGAAAACTATGCCCCATTATTTAATAACTTTGAGAATTTGGACTAATAGTGAATTGAGAGTGATCAAGTCCCATTTTGAATAACTAATCAAGATCTTGAGTTGTAAAGATACATTATTCCAATCTATATATAGATAATATTTTTAACTTTATCACTTAGTAACACTTTCTCTCTTATGGGGACCTATCGAGTTTTAATCTCTTTGAGTGCACATATTAAAGGGTGCATTGAGTAATGGGTTGGAAAAATTTTGGTGATTCACAAGATTATTAGCCCCTGTACCACCACCTAAAACCAATATAATCTACTCTTATCTGATTCCCTAATCATTAAAACCTTGCTTGTACACTTCCCTAAGTAACTCAATACACAAAATATCCCCTACCTAAGAAAAAATCCCATTTCACTAATTTTGTTACTAGGTTAACTAAGTCAACCCAAATATAGGATTAGCACATGGTACATAACTTTATTATCCCATGATGACATAGTTCGAGACCTAATGACTCTTTTCCCACCTAATAAAGTTGACCAGGCCAACTACATCAGCTAAATTCCTAGGAGGGTTTAGGGTTAATCCATGGATATAAATCCCTCCTCAACATCATTTAAAAAGAAAGGATCATTTAATTATACATCATTACCACTTTTAAATATACTTATATAATCAATAAGAGTCTCATTTCTTAGGTTTTTGCCTTGGATAAGTAGCACTTGTCTTGTGGAGGTTCTGGATGCATAGGAGAAGTCTTGTAGCTCAGAGATGATTTATCCTTGTGATACTTACAAGCCAAAACAACCTCCTAAAAAACACCATTATCCAATAGAGAGATTGAGGCATGATGGGTTCACTTCAACAAGGTAAGTATATCCCTAGCCCTTCATATTTATATAAGTAGATGCTATATAGATAATAAATTGAATTTGTATCTCTCCTTGCTTAGATAATTTCTATGTTATATTATATAGAATTATCTGTGAATGTTTATTATATTCCCCATTTGTGACACAAGATTTGGTGAGAACTAGATTAGCTTGCATATTCATTTACTAGATTAGATTGAATGTTTATTTAGTAAATTAGCTTGCTTATTATTATTAAAATCATAAGACCTAGATAGGGTTATCACAAAATGACATTTGACTAGAGGCCTTGAAAACCTCTCCTTTGCCATTGTGTGATAAGATATCCTTTAGTGTAGGTTTAATAGATCCATTATTGGCCATGATCCTGATATAAAAAAGAACTACTAAGTAGATAGTTATTTGATTACCTTCTATGAACTTTGATATTATCGAGTAGGTTAAGTTGTAGATATATCTTATTTCACTTGCATATATTCCAATGAACCTAACACGAATCTAAACTTTGAAATTTTTTAATTTTTATTTATAGCCAATTGAATCAACCCTCTCGACCTACTTTAACATTTTCTATTCATAATTCCATAATTCATTGACCTTTTTGACCTAGTTCAACTTTCTATGTGCAGGTTTTCAACTAGGTTGAGTTGGTCAACCTAGTTCTATTTTTTGTGCATAGTTTTTTAACATTCTTAGGAAAAAATACTAAATTGACCTAGTTGATCTTGTTCTATATTCTAGGTTCACTCTTTCCAACCTATTAATTTAATTTTGTTATTTATCTAAATTTTTCATTTCTATTTCTCAATAAAATCAATTAATACTTCAAGTTTATATTATATTTTTGCTAGTTTTTTAGTTTTGTTAAAATTATATACAAAACCAATTAGGTTGATCTAGTCGACCTAGTTTGTTTTACATTTTTTCCGAAATTCAACTAGATCGAGCTGGTTGATGTAGTTTATTTTGTCCCCTTTTTTAGATTGCTAAATTACCTCTTAGAATTCAACTAGATAGATTAGGGTGACTCTGTAGGACTTAGACAACCTAGTATAATTTATTATTACTATTTTTTCTTCCCAAAAATCAACTACATCAACCTGATCAACTCTATAGGTCCTAATTATCATAGTTTAATAGGTGGCTAACATAGCTCAGTAGGTGGCCAATCTAGTTGGTTTTTCATCTATTTTATGACATAGTCTAGTAGGTGGATGTCCTAATTTAGTAGGTGGTCAACCTAGTTCAATAAAATAATAAATTCATAGTTGTCTTATTTTTGGCTTCCAATTAGTCAAGAACACCACATAATCAAAGATTTAGATTAGAACCTCACTTATATTATCACTTAAAATGAAACTATCAAATTTATTCCTTCATGTCTTCCTAATCTCAAATGAATTACTACATCATGTAATACAATTGAGGTTATGCACCTTAGTATTATTACTACTACCAATCTTGGGAATCCTCCACCAAAAAATCCCTCCCCTAATACTAATATAGGGAATGTTCTCATACCAACCCCAACAATCTTTATACCACTAGAAATATTAATCATCCCATTCATACAACTCAAATTCAAGCTCAAATTATTCAACAAATAAATGTTATGTAAAAATCTAATAATTCTAAAATGATGCAAATGCAATCTCATATATTATAAATGATTAGTCAACCACCTCAAGGTATTATGATTCAACCAAACTAGACTTTTTTCCCTCCTCCTCTTAGAGATGATAATTGGAACATCATCCCTCAACCTCGTTTCCATTAAAAAATTATTTAATATCTTTAAAATGATACTTTAGCTCATTTCATTGTATTCATAGACATTGAAAACATCTATATAACTATTATATATGATGAAACTAAATATCCCACTATATTTCTTAAATATTCTAGTAATATCTATAAATAATGGGTCCAAAATAACACTTTATATACCACCAAGCTCCTTGATAAAACCTTTGTTGTTGATGTAATTGAATGGTACAATAAACTTCCTAGACATTCAATCTCACAATTAGAGGATTTAGTCAATGATATAGTGAAGGAATTCTAATATAATGGCCTTCTTGAAAATTAACTTAACCATTTCATAATTGCCAAGTAACTTCATAATGAATTTTCTCAAATTTTCATCAAATGATGGAAGTATCTAGCTCACAAAGTGGGCCATAACATGAATTATGATACACTTTTAAAATTATTTGTTACTATCTTAAATCTCCTCTTCATTACAAAGTTTAAATGTTTCCCCCTAAAAATTTAGAAGATGCCTTAAACCAAAAAAAAAGTAATATTTTCTTATGAATGAATTTGAATCACCTCAAACAACTACTAAGGAACATTTCAAATTATTTTCTCATAAAATTAATTCATCTATGCCTCCACAACCTCAAAAGGAGCATACAATTCAACCAATTTTGACCCAACCCACCCTCCCTTGAGTCTATAAAATCTTAAGAAGAAATTTCCACCTTCTAAACCCATGAGCTTTGATCCTTCCAAACCTCCTCCAAAATGGTATAATCTTGATAAATTTTGTTAGTGGTATGCCACAATAGGTCATGCTCATGATACTTGTCTTTATATTCACCAATTTATTATTGAATTCTTACGTAGTCCACATTTCAATCTTGATACTCTTATAAAAAAATGTTATCAAGACTATTTCCAAGCCTCACAAGTCTAATCTAAAGAATTACAATCACATAGACATCACCTACCTAATGATAAAAAATAATTACCCCATACTTCCACCTCATCCACTAATGTGTTCAAACCTAAAGTTTATCCTTCTTCCTACAATAATAAATAAAGGATATCTAACATGAACAACTTCAAATGGGTGGTTTCATTTATCAAACCTTAAACTCTTAAGTCACATGAACCAAAGGAACACCTAGTCCAAATGACTACTCTAAAATACAACATAAAGGGTCCTCCTTTACCTTATATACTTATTAATAATTATCCTAAAAATCCTATTTAAATTTAAATATCATCCAAAATATCAACACATTCACCTATCTCCAATTTCTCTCACCTTCCTAATGCAATCCATTCTAATTGTCCAATTTCACCTCACTCCACATCACTCATTAAGGAATCTTATAATGCCCATCCATATGTCACTTTAAACTTTATGGAATATTTTTATGATCATACCTACATCCATTTACCCTTTTGGGCATCCTAAAATGCCTAATCTTATTCTACATTTCATAATAACAAAAAAATTCAAGTTCAAGAAACATTCTGAGACACATAGGATTGTATTTCACATGCTCATATTTGATATAGATGTTATCATATATTTTTCTCATTATTTTTGTCTCATGTTTCTTGGGTTTTTGTGTGTTTTATTTTTATTTAGTTTCAATTTAATTACACCATTGTTCCATTTGGGTTCTTTGGTTTTATTTCACTTTACTTACACCGTTGTTTTCTTTGGGCTCTTTGGTTTTATTTCACATTATGTTCAACCTTTGATTCCTTTGTGGTTATTAAGTAACACTTTAATTTTTTATGTAATTATATAATTTAGTCTCTTTTTTATTATCTAAACCTTATTTTATTTCCCCCTTTCTTTGGATGACCTTTTAATTTCCCCCTCTTTTCGGTTGACTACTACTTTCATTGGTGCTTGTGCTAGATCCTTTGTAAAATAGTATGGATTCCCTAGTGACATGAATCTCATAACATAATCCCATACCCTTTGGAGAATTAATTTCAAGTATTGTGATCAAATATGAGCATAATCATCAATGTATCACTTATTACATAGACAAATCCCTTAAAATCCCCATTTCCCCCTTATTTCCTTTCATTTGAGGCACATATAGGTCAGTTGTGAGATTTCACACTTACTTATGGGCAAGTATATGAGTCTTTAAATACCATGGTCTTTAGGTCCTTTTCTCTAGTGAGAAAGTGTAACATCCCTTGTGTTCATCACCTATTTCATTTAATATTGGTTATCTGAATGTATATGGAGGAGGAATAGAAAAAACCAAAATAATTAAAATTCAAATCATAAAAGAAATAAAAGGAGATGATCAAAAGGTGAAAAAAATATTAAAATATAGATCACACCAAAATGCATGATCTTTGGCACATCTCGTATCTTAGTCAAATATCAAACTCCATAGTTGGCCTCATGATAGAGCCAAGGTCCATTGGGGTGTGGTAGGCTAGTAGACTAGAGTAGGAAGTGTCATTATATCCTATAATATCTAGTGCCACCTAATTTCTCATGTAAGTACCTGATATTCATAGTAGACAACACTTTTTTAAGGGGTCCTAAAGAATAGGGAACACATTGTGGGAATGTAGGTCCATTTTAATTTTCACGCATATAGCCTTCATAGATTGATTTATGTAGTTCACTTGTTATCCCAAAATTTGTGTTAGTTAGTAAAAGTGTCATAATTCATTATTTTTGATTTCTTCTATCCTTGCTCACATGCATAGTATATCTCATTCTTACTAAATACGTTCACATCACCCATTTGGTGCCTCACATTCCCTTATTTACATCATATTTTCCAAATATTCCCTTTGATGGGTATTATTTTTAGATTATCACATCTTCCTACTTACACATCTTTGTTTATAGTTTGTGAGTTACATTGTAATACTTTTTATAGGACCAAGTTTTCATCACAAACATCCCTTCACATTTTTCTCACCACAATTTCATTGTCATACTAATCATGTTGTTAGGTGGTTGTGTTTTCTTACATCACATCTTAGAACAAACACTTAGTTTGAGTTTTCATCCTTAAGAGATTTATTTTTCATATATCCATCATGTTCTTGTTTTATTTTCATGGACTTCACTTATCTTACATAAGACATTTTACATGTTTACATGTTTTTATTTATGTATGACTTGACATGCTTATCTTAATTTTTGATTTACATTCTCATTTTTATTCATTTATGCTTTCTTTATGTTTGATTTGACATGCTTATTTTACATAAGGTTAACTTTTACTTTCTTACATATCTTTGTTAGAGTTTTATTGCATGATATTTCATTTACTTGAAATGTTTTACATGCTTCCTAACATGATTTAGTATGTTCTACATTCATTTTTGTCATTGATGTTTTACATGCTTCATAACATGTTTTGTTGTGTTCTACATTAATTTATCATCATTTTATAATCTACATTCTGGATCTTTTAATTTTAACCTAGCCTTAACAATCCTATATTTCTAATTTTTCTAAGTAATTAATCAATTTTTAGAGTTACTAATTGCTACTTTGACCATCTTATGTACACACGCATTGATTCTATTTTTAGTTTTATATTCCTAGGGTCTCTCAAGTGTAGGTATTTTGCCATACATGATCAAGACTAGGATATTTACATGCAATCATTTAGTGGAAAGCTATGTCAAGGTATGCATATGGTACTTTCAATTATTTTAATTTCATTTCAAAATTAATTTTAGTATTTCATTTTTAGTAAGCTTAATTTTGTGTTGTGATGATACTTATCAAAGTACAATCCCATGTTACAATCATATGACACATGATGAGCTTCGAATGGGGCATATATATAAACACTATTTTTAACTTTATCAATTACTAACACTTTATCTCCATAGGAACCTATTGAGTTTTAATATCTCTAAGTGCATACCTAAAAGGGTGCAATAGGGAAGGGGTTGGTAGACCTTTTGTGCTTCAAAATACTGTTGGCCCTTATAACACCACCTAAAAAAATAAAAGCTACTCCTATCTAATTTAATAATCATTAAAATTCTACTTATACACTTCCCTAAGTATCTCACTACCCAAAATATTCCCCACCTAGGAAAAACCCCGTTTTACTATTTTTCCTCCTACCTTTATTGGAAATATTATCATTGATGTCAAAGGTCTAACATTATTGGTGAAAAATGCCCCATAGCATTTATTGTCTAAAGGTGTTTTTAATGTTCATATTTTGGATAAATGTGTTTATATTTATTTAATATTAATGAATATATTTTTGGTTGCATAAAGTCAAAATGAGGGCCCATGAGGAAGTCAAAGAGTCATGAGGAAAGGAAAAAAGAGGTAAAGGATGAATTTTCCCATGAATGGTCACCTTGAATAATTCAAAGGGTCACCAATTAAATACAAAAGAGGATTGGTAAATTTTCCCATGAGGAGTCACCTTAAGGAATTCAAAAGGTCACCAAGATAAAGACAAAAGGGGAAATGATGCATTTGCTCATGAAGGGTCACCATGTGACTTTTCAAATAAAAGGATCTGAAGGGTCATGAAAATTTGGTGCCATTTTCCATGAGGAATGAAGGGTCACAAAGGGTGAATTCCAAAGGTCATTTGAAAAGCTATAAATAAAGACTTGAGAATCCATTTGTAATATGCAAGAGAGTGCATGGTTTATAATTATTTTATATAAGAAAAGAGGAGAAAATAGAAAGAGATATTGTAGAGTTATATCATTTGTTGAGAAAGCAACATTGAGAGATAGTTTTGATTTATACACAAGAGGGTTTGGTTCTCTTGTGGGTTGGTGCTTACAAATCTTTGTAAGGGGTTGGTGCTCCTGTGGGTTGGTGCTAAAAAATAGTTGTTGTGTTGGTACTTGGCAAAGGGGTTGGTACTCCAGCAAGTTAGTGCTTGTGAACTTTGTATTTTGAGTTGGTGATCATTCATATACTTCATATTATTCTCTATGTTTTTTACACATTGGTTTTTCATGTAAAAATCTAGTGCCCCTCTCTCTCTCTCTTGTGTGGTGTATGTTATTGTTTCAATTTTATTGCATATCTTGAATGTATGGTTAAGTGGAGTTTGATTAAGTAAAAGTTTTATAAGATATATAATATACTGATTCACCCCCCCTCTTAGTATATCCCATGATTAAAAATTGATATTAGAGTAGGTTATTTTGAAAAGAGTTTAACAACTTGAAGGTAGATTAGGGAAAACACGATGGTTGGATCATAGGAAGGTTTTTATACAAATAAGGTACCTTTGTTTGATGATACAAATTAAGCCTTTTAGAGCATAAGGATGAGGACTTAATTGATGTACCTTGGATTCAACATTTGACAAGTAGTGGTTGATGAATATGAAGAGACACATAAACTTGTAACTACTCTAATAGAAGAGAAGGAAAGTGAAAATAGTGTTAAAGATTTAAATACTATTCTATGTGGTTTGTGTGAATTAGAATTTGTTAAAGTTATGCAATACAAATCTACTCACGAGACTTGGGTAAAGATTGAGAATATTTACAAAGCTGATGGAAAGGTTCAACAAGCTAAGCTTTAAACTTTTAAAAGATAGTTTGAGAGTTTGAAGATGGAAGAGGAAGAAAACATAGAAAATTATCTTTTGTGGGTTGATCAAATAGTTAATTAGATTCAAGGCCTTAGAGAAAAGTTAGAAGAATTAGTGGTAGTACAAAAGGTTTTGAGATCTCTACCAATGAGATATGATGTAAAGGTTTTAGCAATCGAGGAGATGAATAATCTAGCCAAGATAAAATAGATGAACTACATGGTATTCTTATGGCATATGAGATGCAAACCAAAAAAGAAAAACCCTCAAAGAGGGAAGCTAATTTCAAGACATCAAAGAAAGACAAGGTTAAAATTCAAGAATCAAGTGATAGTTCTAGCGATGAGGAAGATGATATCAGAGCTCTATTCATCTGCAAGCCAAAAAAAGACACAGGTAAATATCAAAGAAAATTTCCATTTAAATGTTTTAAATGTGGTAAGATTAGACATTTTGTAGCTAAGTGCCCAGATAAGAATAATGGTGAAAATAAAGAAGAAAAATATACATATAAAAAGAGATTTAAAGGAAAATTCAAGAAGGGACTCGAGAAGAAGAGTTTATATTCTAAAGATCCTAACTCAATCAAAGACAATGAAGTTAATGACTCAGATGAAGAAGAGATTCTATTCATGACCATACATGAAGATACCTCCATAAAAAAAAGTAGAATGATCAAGAAGAACATGATGAATCTGAGATGAATCTAAAAGGAGAACTTATTTGTGCCTTAGAATAATTACAAGCTCTTGAGAAGAATAATTGAAGATTGAAGCTCCAGATTGAAAAAAATGAAAAGGAGTCAAAGGAAATAATTGAAGATCTACAAGCACACATTGAATAATCCAAAAAGATTGTAGATATAACATCTTATATCCAAAAAGAAATTGAAGAATGTGAAAGGTATGTTTTTGAAATCACCTCTTTAAAATTAGATCTTGAGAAAATAAATAAAATAGTCAATGATAAAGTAACCAATGATTCAAAATTTGAGAATAACACCAATATGTTGAATAAGATATTAGAAAGTAAAAAATAAATATTAGATAAGATAGGTATCATATTTGAAAAGAAAAAGAGCTATGTTGAAGCTCTTACAAAAAAAAAAAAGAAAAGGGAAGAAGTTAAGAATGTGGAGGACAACTCAAACAAAGAAGGTTGGAAGGAATAGAGCTACAATAGATAATCAGGTCAAAGATACAAAAATTAGAACATGTTATATTTTCATGGTTATTATTTTTATTATAATGATTATGGTCATAAGAAAATAGAATGTTAGAAAAGAGCTAACAATTTCAAAAATAAGCAAAAGGAAACTCATGTAGAGTCAAGCAGAAGCCACAAATATTTTGCTCCTCTATCAGGCTTAGATAAAGAGGCCATAATATGTTAAAAGTAAAATAATTTTAGACACATATCCTGGTATTATATAAACATGTTTGATTCAATCAAGAAGGACCAAAGTTTTAAGGCTCCATTCATCAAGAAGAAAGTTTAGATAGGTTCATGGCAGAAGAAACAACCTAAAAAATCTATGTTAGTCCAGATAGCTTTGCACGTAATAAATGAAGAAAAGCCATGGTTCATTAATAGCAGATGTTTGAGGCACATGATAAGAGATAAGAGCAAGTTCATAACTCTAAATAAGATCAATGGTGACACAGTGAAATTAGGAGACAATACCACTACCAGAATAGATGAAAAAGGTACATTAAGTTTGGATAATGGTAGAACTAAGACTGAAAATATTTTATATGTAGAAGGTCTTAAGCATGATCTATTCATAGTCAGTCAAATGTGTGATTAGGGAGACACACTAAAGTTTTATGAAGAAATTTGTAAAATTAGGAGACACACTAATGGGTATATTTTCTCCTAATTTTACAAATTTCTTCATAAAACTTTAGGCATCATATATCAATTTCTTCATAAAACTAATGGGTATATATCAATTTATATATGTTATCATCTATCAAAGGTCAAAAATTTTGTATGTGTCAGGTTGAGGAAAGTTGGCTATGTCATAGGAGAATGGGACATAAATTTTGACAATATTATCAATATAATTAAGAAGTAAGTATTTATAGATCTTCTAGAGATTACAAAGCCCTCCAACACACTTTGTGAACCATGTCAATATGAGAAGGATGTCAAAATATGGTTCAAAACAAAAGAATACTCGACCACTCAGATGTTAGAACTTGTTCACACTGATTTGTGTGGACCTAAGAGAACTCAAGGTTATCAAGGTGAGAAATCTTTCATGTTGATTATTGATGATTTTACATGTATAACTTGGGTGATGTTTTTGAATAAAAAATCAAAAGTTTTCAACCACTTCAAAGCATTCAAGGCTTTTATTGTGAATGAAATTGATTTGAATATTAAGTTCCTGAGATTAGATCAAGGAGGAGAATTCATGTCAGATGAGTTTAATGAGTATTGTGAAGACCATGGGATAAAGAGACATTATTTAACAGCTAGAATGACATAGTAAAATAGAGTAGTTGAGTGAAAAAATAGAATAGTTTAGGATATGGCAAGGACAATGCTAACTTAATTCAAGATACTAGATAAATATTAGAGAGAGGTAGAAAGTATAGTAGTGCATACTCAGAATAGAGCATTGTTGAGAGTCAAAAATGAAAAGACTCCCTATGATCTATGGAAAGATAAACTAGATAAAGTTGATTACTTTAAATTTTTTGGTAGTAGATGCTTCATAAAGAGAATCGATGAAAAATTGGGTAAATTTGAATCTAGAATAGATGAAGGTATATTTTTTGGATGCTCTAGCAAAATTAAAGCTTATAAATGTAATAAAAAAATAACCAAGAAGATTTTTGAAAGTGCAAGTGTTAGGATAGATGAAGATGTAGCACAAAGAGCCAGTGATCTAGTAGGCACTCCTAAAATCATTAAAGAAGAAGATTTTGAAGAATCAGATGAGGATGAGAAGGAAAAAAAGGACACCAAGCCCCCATCCAAATATGTTCCTAGAAATCATAATAAGAGTGACATCATTAGGATCATAAATGAAGGAGTTTGTACTAGAAGGATGATGGTAAGTGACTCTGAGATGGTTAATTTTTCTTTGATATCCAAAATTCAGCCTAAAACCTTTTCAGAAGCTAGACATGATAAGCATTGGGTTAAGGCAATGGATAAAGAATTAAATTAGATAGAAAAGAATGATACTTGATAATTAGTGCCTAGACCAAAAAATCAAAATGTGATAGGAAAAAAATAGGTATACATAAATAATTTGAATGAAGATGATGAAGTTACTAAGAATAAAGAAAGGCTAGTATGTAAAGGATATGCTCAGATTGAGGGTATAGATTTTGAAGAAATTTTTGCACCAGTGGCAAGGTGAGAGGCTATTAAAATGTTTCTTGAATATGTAGTGTTTAATAATTTCAAAGTGTTTTAGATGGATGTCAAGTCTGCCTTCTTGAACAAGAATATAGAAGAGGAGGTCTACATTGAGACACTTGAGAGATTTATTCTCTCAAATAATAGTATCCATGTATGCAGATTAAAGAAAGAACTATATGGATTGAAATAATCTTCCAAAGCTTAGTATGCAAGACATGATAAGGACCTACAAGATCAAGGTTTCAAGAGAGGTTTTGTTGATAGTAATCTCTAAATCGAAATAGAAGGTGATCATCAATTAATTACTATGGTATATATTGATGACATAATATTTGGAGGAAACATAGAAAAGATGACAAAAGAATTTTCTGATAATATGCAAAAATAATTTGAGATGTCTATTCTTGGAGAATTGTCATTTTTCTTAGGATTTTAAATATTTCAATCAGAAAAAGGAATTTTCATATCTCAAAATAAATATGGCAAGGAGATGTTGAAAAAAATTTAGTTTTGAGGATTGTGCACCAGTTGGCACACTAATGGGTATAAGAAACAAGGTAAGGATGAATATTCACTTGTTATATATATATATATATATATATATATATATATATATATAACAAGTGAATATTCATCCTTACTTACCTTGTTTCTTATACCCATTAGTGTGCCAACTGGTGCACAATCCTCAAAAATAATTTTTTTTTCAACATCTCCTTGCCATATTTATTTTGAGATATGAAAATTCAATCTTTTATATTTGACAACATCAATGCCAAATATCATGGATGTAGTAGGCATTGTTGCAAGATATCATTTAGATCTGAAGGAGAGTCATGTTCAATTGGTGAAAAGAATATTTAGATATGTCAAGGGGACATTGGATTATGGATTGTGGTATTTCATAGGCAGAGATTTCACTTTGGTTGCTTATATAGATTCATATTGGAAAGGTCATTTGGATGACAGAAAGAGTACAAGTGGAGGAGCTTTCTTTCTTGGTGATAGCTTAGTATCTTGTCTAAATAATAAGTAGAACTCAATATCACTTTCTAAAATTGAAATAGAATATATTGTATTGGTGTTGTGTTATACTCAAGTGCTTTAGATGAAGAAAACTTTAGAAAACATCAAGGTAAAATATGATGAACCTATTTCTATTTTTTGTGACAACACAAGTGTTATTAATATTTCTAAGAATCTAGTGATGCATTCAAGAATAAAACATATTCCTATTAGACATCACTTTTTAAAAGAGTGGGTGGTAGATCAATAGGCTAAAATAGAATATATCAGTACTATAGAATAGATTGTAAATATTTTCATAAAGGCACTACCAAAAGACACATTTGAGCATCTATGGGAGAAGTTGGGAGTAATTTCTTTTACTTCTGCCATTGAGGATCAACATCAATTGAGGGGGAGCTAAGTGTTAGCTCCAAGATAGACCCTTTGCCATTGATGTCAAAGGGGGAGAAGAATAAGAATAGGTACAAGATGCTACAGTAAGGGGGAGTTACTATATGTTTTTAGATGGTAGTATGTGTAGGTTAGCATGTACAATAGAGGTTTTAGGATGTGGTAGTTTTAATTTAAGGTTTCCATCAATGATAAAGGGGGAGATTGTTGGAAATATCATCATTGATGTCAAAGGTCTAGCATTATTGGTGACAAAGGCTCCATATCATTTATTGTCTAAAGGTGTTTTTAATGTTCATATTTTAGCTAAATTTGTTGATATTTATTTAATATTAGTGAATATATTTTTGGTTGCATAAAGTCAAAAATAGGGCCCATGAGGAAGTCAAAGAGTCACAAGGAAAAGACAAAAGATGGAAAGGATGCATTTTCTCATGAAGGGTCACCTTGAGAAAATCAAAGGGTCACTAAGTAAAGACAAAAGAGGAAGGGCATATTTTTCCATTAAGAGTCACCTTAAGGAATTTGAAAGTTCACCAAGATAAATACAAAAGGGGAAAGGATGCATTTTATCATGAAAGGATTCAAAGGGTCATGCAAGTTTGGCACCATTTTCCATCAGGAGTGAAGGGTCACAAAGGGTGAATTCCAAAGGTCATTTGGAAAGCTATAAATAAAGACTTGAGAAGCCATTTTTAATATGCAAGAGAGTGCATGGTTTTTAATTGTTTTATATAAGAAAATAGAAAGAGATATTATTATAAAGTTATATCATTTGTTGAGAAAGCAACATTGAGAGATAGTTGTGTTTTATACACAAGACGGGTTGGTTCTCACAAATATTTATAAGGGGTTGGTGATTTTATGGATTGGGTCTCACAAATAGTTGTTATGTTGGTGCTCGACAAAGGGGTTAGTTCTCTTGTAAGTTGGTGCTTGCAAACTATGTAATTTAAGTTGGTGCTCATTCATAAACTTGAGACTGTTCTCCATGATTTTTTGTACATTGAGTTTCTATGTAAAAATTTGGTATCTCTCTCTCTTTCTCTCTTGTGTGGTGCATGTTATTGTTTTATTTTTATTTCATATCTTGAATGCATGGTTAAGTGGAGTTTGATTAAGTAAAAGTTTTATAAGATATATGATATACTAATTTACCCCCCCTCTCAGTATATCCCATACTTAACAACATTGACTAGGTCTACCTTGTTCTAGGATTTAGTTCATGTTACAGAACTCTTTCAGCCCAAGCTAACATATTTCAAGACCTAATGACTCTATTTATGACTTATTAAAGTCAACCAGGCTGACTATTTTAGCTAAATTTTTAGGAGTGTTTAGGGTCAATCCATGGATATAAATATCCCTTAGACATTATTTATAAATAGAGGATCATTTAATTGTGCATCATTAATACTCAAAAATATATTTATATATTAAATATGAGGTTTTATTGCTTAGATTTTTTCCTTGGATAAGTAACACTTGTCTTGTGGAGGTCTTGGATGCATAGGAAAAGTGTTGTAGCCTAGAGCTGATTTATACTTGTGATCCTTAAAAGCCATAATAACCTATTTTAAAGCACCATTGTCTAAGAGAGAGATTGAGGCATGACATGTTCACTTCAAAAAGGTAAGTATATTCTTAGCCCTTCATATTTTGAAAAGTATAAGTTGTAGATCTATTAGATTGAATTTGTATCTCTCTTTGCTAAGATCATTTCTATGTTATATTAGATAGAATTATATTTACATGTTTATTATCTTATCCATCTATACCACAAGATTTGGTGAGCACTACATTAACTTTCATATTCATTTACTAGATTAGTTTGAATGTTTATTTAGTAAATAATATTTCTTATTATTATTACAATCATAAGAACTAGTTAGGGTTATCATAAAATGGCATTTGACTATAGGACTTGGAAACCTCTCTTTTGCCACTGTGTGATAAGGGATCCCTTAGTGTAGGTTTAGTGGCTCCATCATTGGTCATGACCTCAATATAACAAAGTATTGATATGTGGATAATTATTTTATTACCTTCTTCAAACTTGGATATTACTGAGAAGGTCAAGTTGTAGATATATATTATTTCACTTGCATACACAATCCTCATGAATAGGGAGTATTATTTAATATATTAATGAAAAATGTGGAATCACAATAGGATATTTAAAATTGATGACAAGGCAATCGAGTGTCACTATAATTGAGCATACATCATCCATAATAGAAGATAAAACCACATAATGGGTTCACTAGAAGTAATGCTATGGATGTTGAGCATCACTAAATTTTAAAGTACATTACTTGTATAGATTGAATCACAACGTTATATATATATATATATATATATATATATATATATATATATATATATATATATATATATATATATAAAATTTTAAATGATCAAAAGAGAATTAAGAATATTAATTTCCTCAACATGAACACATTACTCATAGATTTGAATTGAAATGGATATTTTTCCTTTAAATTTGTAAATTTAAACTTTGTATAAGCATGAGCATGAATGGATATCATGCCCTCTAAATTTGTGTTAGTGATGTATAATGATATACAAATATATGCTCAATTGTAATTATATTTTCAACCTATAATTTTTATCTTGTAACTATTTTACATATGTCCATGTATATGCATTTAGGTGTATATGATTCTATACTCTAAGTTTTTGAAAAATGAGTTCATATGCATGTAATATACCCCTAGAATATCTATAAATGTGCCAATATGTCATGTGTTTTATGTATAAATTTATTTGAATATTTGAAAACATTTATTTTAATGTAGAATATAATTTCTCATTACTTTGAATTTTGGACCTTGTATTTGTATCTTTGAACTTGTACTCTGTACCAAATCTATTTTTGGTTTACTCATGGAGGATTAGAACTCTAAGAAAATCCCATTATAATTCCCCCTTTTTGAGATGAGGCATGTAGTGTGAAATTAACTCATCTAAAAAGAAGAGTTAACTGTATCATGTGATAAAGATAGAATCATATAGTAATTATGTCATCAAGTTGGAGAGTATGTCATCAAAGAAATGTAATTGTCATTAAATAATGTATTTAACATATTGAATACAAGGCATACAAGTTTCAAGTATAAATAGATAGAAATTTTAATCACATAGTAAAGTAAGTATCTCTAAAGTAGATTATGTAGTAAAAATGCATGATATATATCATGGCACCAATAATCAATCAAAACAAGCACCCTAAAAAAATTCACATAATTTCACACAACATAATACTATAAGGCCAAGGTCCACATACAAGGGACATAAATATGTTTCCACAAAAAGGGAAAAGGGTTGCACACAAAGGGCATTAAGAATGTCACAAATAAGGGACATGTTTAAATGTCACACAAAACATAATGCCAAGGGACATAAGCAATGGACATGTTCAAATGTTGCACATACCAATAAATAACATCATAGGGATGTTCAATAAATTTGTAGAAAAGTTCCAATGTCCACACATTATAATCAGAATAATGTATATCATATCATGCAATAAAGTAAGAAACATCTAATGAACATAGAATAAGTGAAAAATAGTCTATTCCATGTATATGTATCAATGTGATATTATATAAAGTTAGAATATCTAAGTAGCAAAATGTAAAATATGAGTGATTATCAAGATACTTGTATTATATGTAGCTTAATATTATATTTTATGTCATAAATATATATAACCTATTATAATGTATCCTATAGAAGAAGATTCTCTTAACATAGAAATGATTACGAGGTAGAAGAGACTCCAACATCTAAGAATCCATGTATAATATATGCTCTACATCACACTCATATACATCATGAAATTCAGGTGTGTATATAAAATAATATTTTATCTACCAAATATGTGATAAATAACATATGCAAAGAAGTAACTGACATCTTATGTCATGTTCAAGTCTTAATTTTTGATTTTTTTTGAAATTGTTTTGATTGTTTTTTAATTTTTGAAATATTTTATTTTTGTAAATATTGTGTTTGATTTATGTGTAATATAAAAATAAGTTCCTAATGTTCATAATTTTATTCACAAGTTTCCCTTCAAGTGTTTCTAGATGATAAGTGCACGTACCTAACTTTTCAATAACCACAAATGGACCCAAAAAGTTAGGCTTAAATTCATGTTTATTTTCTTTGTCTACATTAGTGTTATTTTACTTTTATTTTAATAACAAATCCATAATCTAAAACTCATGATTATATATCTTCTTTACATATGATATTTTTATGCCATCTTGATAGAATTTGAGATACTCAATATCTTGAATGCACTTTATATGAAGCATTTTTAATTCATGTAACCATTTTTCCTAATATTCATTATCTTTAATGATGTATTTTAAAGAGATACATAAATAAAGAATTTATAACTTGAGAGGAAATACTTCTTCCATTACATAAATGAGTCAAAATGGTTAGGCTTCCTAGGTATACACACACTTGTGAAATATGTGCAAAGTGTATAAAAAATATGATTATGATAATCTATGCCATGCTTTGTAATAATTTTGATGAAGATTTTAAAAATTATATTATTTGTTTCCTCTATTTTACCACTTTATTATGGGTAATAAGGAGTAGATAACGTGTGATGAATTTTTAATTTAACACAAAATCACTCAATTTTTTTTATTTTGAAGGATTATCCATTACTTGTTACAGTAGATAATGGTAATCTAAAATGTGAAATGATGTGTCATCAAGAAGTGACAACTATCATATCCTATAGTAAACTATAAAGGTATGGCCTCAACCCATTTTATGTTTGTAACAATGAACTTGTGACCATGTTATGGTTTTGGGTTTATCTTTTCGATCAAATTGAAGCCTCAAATAGAAAATGAACAAGGTGAAATGGTAGGTTTGAATTCATAATATGGGGTGTGACTTAAGTTGCTATACTTATAGAATTATGAAAATAGTTTTGAATATTCATGACATTCTTGTTCCATTATATGTCAATTATAACCCCATCATAATAATTTGTGGGACATGGATTTACCACTAAAGTGACCTCCACATTTGCTATCATGTATTTCAAGTAAGATTATTTTATCTTCTTCATGAATTAAACATCAAAATATCTATCCATAAAATGATATTTTAAATAAATATCCTCTAATTAGGACATAACACATTACTTCACATTTATTTTTTGCTTATCATTGTGTGTGTGAATCATTTTATAGGATAACATCCTGATATAATAAATTATATAAATCACTATACTATTCTGAGTTTACTACATCATGAGTAATTTCCAAGGCTTCTAAAGCATCTAAATTTGCTGGAGTAATGGACAAGTGTCTTATTTGATGAATAATAAAAATTGTATGCTCTTCATTGATATCAATAGGGATCATGGAAGTGGCACTAGACATTGCATCAACATGTATATTTTTTTTCATGGTATATTTTCTATTGAAAACATGTTGAAGTGAATTATTAATCATTATACCATTTATTTGTATGGTATTAGCTTTTATTATTGAGTTTGATAAAATATAATACCTAATTAACCATCAATTGGGAATTTACATATGATTTCAGATATAAATTTTTATAATGCATGCCATAGACAAATCCTATATTAAATTTCCATATTTTGTTATACTATTTGTACATGAAAATTAAACTCAAAAAAGTGAATATTAATCACTAAAATTGGGGATTAATGAAGATATCCCTACTTCTGTACCAATGGCACACTTTGTTCCATCAAATAACATGGTAAATGTGGCAAACAATTAATTCATCATGAAAATCATCATTAATTTGTGATGTATCCAATACTAGAGATATTACTAGATGATCAACAATAATTTGTCCTTTTATTGATTTTTGATATATGAATTTTAGTTCAAATTACATGAGTGACATTAAAGATTGAGTGATGCACCCTAAAAAATGTGACTTGGAGATGAAAAAGTTGATTGGGTCCATCTTTGTGATAACTTATGTTTTATTGTTAAGCATATAATGTCATAGTTTCCATGCTATAAATATAAGAGTTAAACATAATTTTTCATTTACAATGTAATTTTTTTCAAAATCAATTAATGTATTATTGATGTATTAAATGGTTCACTCTATATGATCACCATAATATTATGTGAGTAAAGCTCCCAAGGCATGCTTTGTAGCTGAGACATATAACAAAAGAGGTTTGTTAGGTATCAAAATCATAAGAATAGATGGATTAAGTAGATATTATTTAATTGTATCAAAACTTTGTTGAAAACTAACATCCCATTTGAATTTTGTATCTTTCTTTGGTAGGTATGTGAAATATTATGTCTTATCAAGAAATTGAGCTACAAACCATCTTATTGACCAAATCTTTCCTTGTAGGGATTGTAATTGATTCAAACCTCTTAGATGAGGCATATTGATTATAGCTTTGATTTTTTGGTATCTACTTAAATAATTCTTGGAGATATGATATAACTGACTAATTTTCCTAATGTAAATTTAAAAACACACTTTTTTGGATTTAGACACATTACATTTTCATAGTCTCTCAAATATTTGTCTTAGATCTATGGCATAATCTTGTTGATGCTTTGATTTTACTAGTAAGTAATCCACATAATATTTGAAAATAGTGTTAGGAACCCATGAAAGCACCATTGATTACCATATACAAGCAACTTAAGATGCGGAATTAAACCAGAATCACAAGTAACTAGAATTCAGAAACAACACAGAAGATGAGAGACAATACACAACTTGTATTAATACTCATCCAAAAAAGAATACAATAAAGAAGATGCCACTTCTTCTTCACACCTCTCAGAGGCTTCCCATACCTCAAGTGTATAGTAATTCTTTTCTCAAATCTCTCTCTCTTATGGTCCCAACACACAACTCAAACACAAAGTTGGTGTTCACCTCCAACCAGTCAGTATCCACTACTGCCAATACACCAGTGCTCCATGCACTCCAAGTAGATCTCCCCTAAACTTGCAATAACCTGCAACTCAAATGATCTTACTTATGGAAGGAACTACCTTGCCTTCCTCTTTGCTCAATAACCGAGTACACACCGTACTCCAAGTAGATCCCACCTGATCCTATTCCCTATTGTGTTGCTGTCACCTTGATTCTACTGCCACCTACAGATCAACCTAGTTCTGCACACCTGCAAACCTTAGACCTCACACACACATACACCTAAAGATAAATGATCTTACTTACCCGTGTAGATCTCCAAATGTGGCCTTGCACACCTGCTGACCAAGATCCTACATACATGAAGAATCCTTCTGATTCTCCAAAACCAGCACCCACACTTGGCACTAGGAGGAACACACCTTGCTCTCTTCACACACAGAAGGAGCTAATATTTGCTCTCTTACTCTCTAGCACAAATTACAATACATCCCATGAGTCTATTATATAGATCTCATGTAAACAATAATTGGACATCTAATTACAATAATTAGATCTGCAGCTTCAAGTCTAAAATTGGCTCTTAACATGCAAACACTCGATTTGTTAACAAAATGTTCATGCAACTGACAGTTCTAGAACCACATAGGAGACTGACATCGGTCCCTATCTGCCTGGAGGTGACCGACGTCAGCCGACTCTTGCCGACATCAGTTGCATTCCTATCCACCACTGGCTGACATTAGTCGGCCTAACTGACATTGGTGACTGTGACACTCAGCAACCTCCTTCCCTATTTGCATCAGTGAAGCTTTTAGCTCCATAGCCTAACAATCTCCCACTTGGAGATAAATAACTGCACTATACCTATACCTATACCCTGTCTAATCTATATCCTAGCTTGTATCCCTCTTCAAGCTCAACCTTAAAGACCACCCACCATAAATCTTGTGGTGCACCTCCTATCATCCAAGTAACCTGCCGCATCCACATCTACAAACCCATGTAGAAAAGAACTTGACCCTGCATAACATGTTGACCTATTGCTGGTCCCTCTCAGATACCTGAGAATCCACTGAACTACCCTCCAGTGCTTCTTTCCCAGATTGGCTCCAAACTTTTTGATAACACCCACTGCTTGGGCAAACTCAAGTCTATACTAGACCTCATGTGATTTTAGACACTAAATTATCCAGCCCTTGGTGTGCTCCAGTTTTGCATCCTATGTATTGAACCTCACCAACACCTGATTCACATTAGCTCCCACTAGAGACAAAATCAACCTGTGATCTCCATGTCTCTCATGCCAAAGAATTTTTCTACTCCAAATTCCTCATGACATGTCAATGAACTAACCTTACCCTTCTCTCAACAAAACCCTATATGTACAAACCTGATAGCTAGCATACCATCCACATACAGTAACAAGATAATGTAGCTATCATCATCCACCTGGTAAGACAAACACAATGGTTACAATGACACTGACTAAAGCCCTGCTTTGTCATTCACCTGTCAAAACCTGTACCACTATCCTGCAGCTTCCTCAAGACCATATGACTTAGCCTTCTATCTCACGTATCCATTCTCTCTATTCTTTAACTAAGGTATCCATTCATCTCAGTGCTTTTCATATCGGCTGGCAACCCTACCAAATCTCTCGTTTGGTCCTACATCCTATTCATGCCATGCTCCCACTATTTCATGGATCCTTCATGCTCTACAGTTAGTAACTAGTATAAAGAAGAGGAATAATGAATTTGAGGCTTACTTGTACTTTCAATCCTCCCCATGGGCATTTAAGACTCCTTGATAGCTTGCTGTCCACCCAAAATCTGTCTCAGTGACCGACCTCGGTCACTACATAGTTTGCATCTAACTGACGTCAGTTCCATGCGACTGTCCAGGTCACCAATGCCAATTATCCTGCTAACATCAATCTCCACCTACCCAACACCACTAACTTCTCTGGTCTACACATGACCAATGTTGGCACCTATCTGTTCGACGTCGGTTACCATTGACCGATGCCGATACCTGTGTATGCTTGTGAGTGATGACTTTTTACCCACGAGCTCTCCATGGATCAAAACCCTGTCCAAACCACCCTACTCAGAGATGTCTAGCCCCATCCACTAATCTCTATCCATCATCTCCTCCAAGAATGCCAAGGCTTTCTAGTTCTTAAGTTTATCAAATACATCAATCTTTCTTTTCCTGTAATAAACACAATCCTTTCTTGTAGTAACCCACTGCTCACAAAAATCTTAGTCTATGCTCTCCGAAGCTGATCTCTTCCTTTTTGACTTAAAAACATCCATTCCCTTCTCACTTATGTGACCAAGCCTACAAAGCCACACTTGTGCAATAGAAGTGGAAATAGTAATACAAGCAAGTAGATAAAGAGTACTTGCTTTCTTACCACATGCTAATTCAAGTGCATCCGCTATGAGAGTTCTTGTGCATCTCTCATCACCCAACTTTCCTAAATAAATTAGCCACATCTTCAAGCCTGGGACCTGCATGACCTCCTTCAACACCCATGTGTTGGCCGTCTGCAATTTCAGCTTCACTTCCCCTTTGCCAATTCTTTGGCAAGGCACACTAACCCCTAAATAAATCTTTCCAAAGTCTCCAAAGACCTTAACATGGAAAAATACTCTATTTTGGGCTGCATGGAAAGAGGCAATAAAATCTATAAAACAAGATTTTACTTTATCCAGAGCATCCTATGCAACAACACTTGCAACATCTGCTTCTTCATGCTAATCTGCTACCAACCAACAATCTTTATTTACCTGCTCTTTCTTTTGATAACACTGTAATTGACCATTCATGCTATTCAATTTCTCTATTCTTAGCTTACTTTCTTCTGCCATTGCTCTACTCCCACTCAATCAAAAACCCCTGAGAGTGACCTGTAACCAAACACAAAACCTGCTCCCTGTAACCTTAACTCTGATACTAACTATTAGTGGTATCAAGCTATGAGACAACAACCTCGCTCTAATACCAACTGTTAGGAACCCACAGAAGCACCATTGATTACCATATACAAGTAACTTAAGATGCAAAATTAAACCAGAATCACAAGTAACTAGAATTTAGAAACAACACAGAATATGAGAGACAATACACAACTTGTATTAATACTCATCCAAAAAAGAATACAATAAATAAGATGCCACTTCTTCACACCTCTTAGAGGCTTCCCACACCTCAAGTGTATAGTAATTATTTCCTCAAAGCTCTCTCTCTTATGTTCCCAACACACAACTCAAACACAGAGTTGGTGTTCACCTCCAACCAGTCAGTATCCACTACTGCCAATACACCAGTGCTCCACGCACTCCACAAGTGCTCCACGCACTACAAGTAGATCTCCCCTAAACTTGTAACCACCTGAAACTCAAATGATCTTACTTATGGAAGGAACTACCTTGCCTTCCTCTTTGCTCAATAACTGAGTACACATCGTACTCCAAGTAGATCCCACCTGATCCTGCTCCCTGTTGTGTTGCTGTCACCTTGATTTTGCTGCCACCTACATATCAACCTGGTTTTGCACACCTGTAAACCTTAGACTTCACACACACATACACCTACAGATCAATGATCTTACTTACCCATGTAGATGTCCAAATGTGGCCTTACACACCTGCTAACCAAGATCTTACATACATGAAGAATCCTTTTGATTCTCCAAAACCAGCACCCACACTTGGCACTGTGGCACTAGGAGGAACACATCTTGCTCTCTTCACACATAGAAGGAGCTAATATTTTCTCTCTTACTCTCTAGCACAAATTACAATACAGCCCATGAGTCTATTATATAGATCTCATGAAAATAATAATTAGACATCTAATTACAATAATTAGATCCATAGCTTTAAGTCTAAAATTGGCTCTTAACTGCAAACACTCGGTTCATTAACAAACTATTCATGCAATCGATAGTTTCAAAACCGCACAGGTGACCAATGTCAGTTCCTGTCTACCTAGAGGTGATCGATGTCGGCTAACTCCTGCCGATGTTGGTTGCATTCCTATCCACCATTGGCCGACGTCGGTCGGTCTAACCGATGCCGGTGACTGTGACACTTAGCAACCTCTCAGCAACCTCCTTCCCTGTTTGCATCAGTGAAGCTTTTAGCTCCACAACCTAACAAATATTATGTATATAATCATGGAAAATGTGTGTCATAATCTTTGGTAAGCCCCCCCTACATTATTTAATTTGAAGGGCATGAAGACATAGCAAAATGTTCCTTGTGGTGTAATAAATAATGTTTTTTCTTGTTCTATAGGGTCAATATTGATTTGATTGTATTTAGAAAATCCATCTATAAATGATAAAATTTCATAACAAGTAGTATAAATGACTATCATGTTAATGTTTAGTAATGTCAAATCATCTTTTTTGCATTCCTTGTTTAAATATCGATAGTCTATACAACATATAGTGTCTCCTTTAGGCTTTGTTATTGGTACTTTGTTAGAGATCCACTCGGGGTAATCAACATGTTTCTATTGCTAATTCACTTTTTCAGATTTAAGAGAAAGAAGAAACTAAAGAGATAAATGGACAAGGCATGTGAAGTACCTGGATAAAGATCACACACCGTAATCCAGACGCTTGTGAGCACCCCTCTTTGGCTGTGGAGGAATGACACCTGCAAAGAAGAAAACTTGGACAAAAAGGCGTTAGATGGATAGGCGGTGGGTTGCCAAGCGAAAGCTTGTTCCCAAAAGTATGAGAACTTCCTTAAGGGAGGTCAACCCACTGGAAGAAGCTGTCGGCCTGGTTGCAGTCGCTGGCGTCGGTGGTCCTACCAGCGTCGGTTGTTGGGTCTGCCGACGTCGGTTAGTCTGCCGACGTCGGTGGGGGTAATGACTGGCGTCGGTCGGGGAAATAGGCTTGGATGGGGTTTTAGGCAGGTTCTGGTCGAGTCTGGATAGAGTCTAGTCTGGGCTTGGTTTGTGGATGGTCTGGGCTTGGTCTGTGGTCTGTTTAAGGATGGTCTGTGGATGGGTTTGAGTCTGATTTGAGGCAGTCAGGGGGTCTGTGCAGAGATATAGGAGAGTCAAATGGACAGAGAGGGACAGAGAGATAGAGGAAGCCAATCAGGGAGATAGGAATCCGGGTCTGGGTGACAGTCAGAACTGAGGGAAAGAAGTGCTAAATCTAGTTTAGAAATGACTAGAAAGCATAAAGAAAACAAACAGAGTACAATATGCCTGTGCCTCTGGTTTCTGTTATTGTTGTTGCCGCTTGTTGTAGACCTGTTGCTGATGAAGAATCCCTGTTGTTCACTTGCAGAAGCTTGCTATGCACCTGAGGGAGAGAGTCAGATTGATTGGGAGAGAGGTCAAGTGAAAGGATGGATACAAGAGTCTGATACCAAGGTTGAAGAGTCAGGATGCCAGGGAGAAAATGTAGAGAGTGAAGAGAAGCCAAGAGAAGAACAGAGAGCCGAGATAACGGTGAAGAAAACCGTTATGAAGGGCGCCGATGCCAGCAATATCACCGACGTCGGTCGACGGTTGACTGACGTCGACGGCTAAAAGGCCAGAAAAGGCTAAAAATAGCCTTCTATCCGTTTCCCAAATGCCAGGTCAAATGCATGCGAGGATGAAACGGTCGACGGAGGTTAAATGGGCGAGTGAAGAGATTGGAATGGGAGTCTAAGGCATTAAATGGCCATGTGGGGAATGAAGGGGATCCAAGGAGCGTATCCTAGGGTGGCGAGGTGGTGAGGAGAAGGAAAAATGGACTTATTAATTAAAAATAGATGATTATTTTCAATTAATAAGACCTAGGTAGGTTAGGGATAGTCGAAGTGGCAAGGGACCAAGGGGAGAGAGGAAGACCAAGGGTTAGACACTTTTTAGGTGTCTACATTTGCCCCTTTTTGTCTTGTTGGTTGTTCTGGACGAACTGCAAGACAAAAATAGGGAGGTGGTTGCCCCAAGTGAAGGATGATGTGGATTGCCCCGAAGTATGGATGAGGTATTCCCCCTCAAAGCAGGAGTCGAGGGATGGAACCTGATGTCGGGTGCTGATTTGACAAAAGGTGGATGAGAAAGATGAGAAGTGAGTGAAAACGCTGCAAAAGTCGTGATTGCACGTAGTCCACTTCACGAGAGGGTCAGGTCAAATTGTCGCATGTCGAGGGTCAAGGAGTGCCAAAATTGAAGTAACCGGGCCCCAGCATTTAGTCGTCTGCTGATCGGGTCACTCAATCTAAGCTGAAGCTCCAAATGGTCATCGTGTTCCAGGTATCCCAGGCTCAGGAAGTGCTCCCAAAAAACACGAAAAAGCCACAAATAGTAGGGATCAACCGGCTTGCTATCCTATACTTGCGAAGGGTCAAAAAAGTTTGCGCACAATTCTGCTAACCAGCCGTGAGGTAGCACACATGCAAAAACAACCAAGGCAACATTGGCTTGGAAGTGGTCGAAGGTCAAAGGAGATACGCATGATCTCCAATGGTCATTGGTCAAGGGGATGGATGGATGAAAAGGATGTGGCCGAGCTAACCCCAGAAGACCCCATGTCAACTGAGTGCTGCCTACATAGCCCTGGTGATAGGGCCTCAGGCCAATGTAGTTCTCCCTGAAAGGGAGGAAGGGTCAAAGAGATTGATTGGTCTTGGTCAAAGTCGACGGAGTTGGGTGTGATTAAAGTCACAGAAGAGAAGGTTTGTCCATCAAAGAGATGAACAAATGGGGGTGGTCGAGCTAACCTCAGAGGGTGTGGTATCTGAGTGCTGCCTACATAGCCCTGGTCATAGGGCCTCAGACCAATGTAGTTCGGATTGCGAGGGTCAAAATGGTCGATGATGAGTTTGGTCGAGTGTCGAAATGATGAGGGTAAGATGAGGATAAAATGATGCTACAGATGGTGTATTCTATAGAATTGGTCGAGAGGCTTTCATCCCTAGCAAGTTTCCATAGTCGTGATGGATGCATGCTAAAAATGAAGGAAAGTTTATTTATGCTTCAGCAAGTATTGGTTTATGCTTAACATAAATTGGGTCTGGTCTGTAGTTTCCATGTGTATTGGTGTCCATAGAAACTATGTGAAAAAGACAAGGCGATGCCTGATGTCATGTTGAAAATGTCGAGGTTGTTTGAAAAATGTTGAAGTTGGTTTGATTTAATGTGACCAAAGTGTAGAGAAAAGATGAAAGGAAAATTGCTCTTTCATTGACAAGGACCAGAAAGGAAGCATGGATAGGGGTTGTTAGAACCAAAGCCCCGTTCATGCATTACGTCGTTGACCAGTGTGGTGTTAGAACGGTAATCGAATCACTTAGACATTAAAGTGAGCTCGAAGTCCCCTGAGCAGGTGATAGGAGGAGGAAAGAGGGTAACCCATTTTAAGAGTAGGAATAACCTTGCCCCTTTTTATAGGAGACCCTGAGACAACTACAAGCCAAGTCCATGACTCGTTTTTTTTTTTTTTTTTTTGGTGCAGGCTGATCGATGCGGGAAGCCTACATAGAGATGTCTTTTAATGTATGGTCAGTTTGTGAAGCTGATCAATGCGGGAAGCTTCTAAGAAAGGTGCTGTTTGTAGCAAGATTTAGTCATAGCCATCCTTCGAGGGAGTGGTCTATATTTTTGCTTAATAATGTTTGATAAGTTGGCCTAGCTGTCCTTCAAGGGATTAGTCTAGTAATACAGCAATGATAGTACAGCTGTCCTTCAAGGGAGTAGTCTGTCTTTTTGATTTGATTTGATTTTGTGACCATGGATATGTTTTGACATCTTGATTTTGATTTTTTTGAGTTTTTGATTAGAGTCACAGACAAGGCTGTAGAAGCTCAAGGACTCCCCTTTTATTAGGACAAAGCATTACTGCTTGACAAAAAAGGGTTGACAAGGGTTAGGAAGCAGGGTTGATAGGAAAAGGAATGACAATGACAAGGGGTTGCTCAAGGGATGAGCTCAAGTAAAACGTCAAGTGATCGAGCACTCGACTAACAGATGAAAGGTCAAAGACGCAAGGCATAAGAAGGGGTTTAAGGTCTAATAAGACCCTGGGCCATGCTTGTATGTTATGATAAGGTCCAAGTCAATTAGGAGCAAACTTGCCCCAATTTGTCTCTTTCCAGATTGGTTAGGTGTCGATTGACGGATGTGAAGTTGGTTGACATTGTCGTTGGTTGGTTGAAAAAGGTTGAATGTTTGGTCGAGAGGTCTGGTTGATTGATATTTGGTTGAAGTTTGGTTGAGACTGGTCGAATGATTGGTCGGGGGTTGGGTCGATGGACACTTGGTCGAGATTTAAGATAAAATGAGTGATTGATATGTGGTAGAGACTGGGTTGAAGAGTTGGTCGAGGTTTGGATGAAGGATGAATTCCCCCAGTGGATAGGGAGAATGTTTGAAAGATTGGTTAAGGTCGGTTGAGGTTTAGTGGTCAGATGGATGGTATTAATGTCGAATAAGGGGGTCAAAGGTGGCAAAGGGACCACAGGCTAGCGTGGAGATCTCAATTTAGGTGATGAGGTTGGAGAGGCATGAGTCGGGGTTGATGTTTTGTTGAAGAGGTGGTCAAGAGGATCCTTGGTGAGAAGGGAATCCTTTTTTTGGTGCTGATGAATGACAGCTTTAAGAGCGCAACAACACTCAGTGTCATGTCCCGGAGTGTGATGATAGTGGCAAAATTTAGAGTTGTCGAACCAAGAGGGTTTTGATCCGAGAGGTGATGGGCAGAGTGGTATTGAAGGTTTATTGATGACGTGGTTGAAAAGGGAGGTGTCATTCTCCAAACATTGGCGAATGGTGACCTTGAGGGCATGACAATGCTCCGTGTCATGTCCAGGCGTGCGATGATACGCACAAATGCAAGTGTCATCAAACCATGGTGGTTTAGGTCCGAGAGATTGTTATTGTCTAAGAGGCGGGAGGTCGATACGAGATGACTGCAATAATTGTCATAAGAGCAAGGCATATGAACCTGCTAATGGGTTGGGATGTTTTATTGCAGTGAGGGTTGGTGATGTTGGTTTGGGAGGTGAAAGAGGCATAGGTCGATGGTTTGGAGGAGGTGTATGTCTGATGGGTTGAGAGAGTAATGGAAGCAAATTGCCTCTGTGAAAGATGGGAGTGGGAAGCACTCCTATTAAAGTGGATGGATGCGGGCCCAAGATAGAGGGCAATGACGAAGGTGGGGGAGGAATCCTCCGATGTGGTCTAGTAGTCTTTGTGTGTTTGGGTTGAGGGCCACCATTGTGTGAGACGAGGTTAGATGTAGGTTTGGGTTTAGATGTGGACGGAGGTGAGTGAGATGTAGAAATATCATGCAAAGGGCAAGAGGAAACCGTGACTGGGTCTTCCTTAGTTGAAATGGGTGGAGAGACTGGTTCTTCTCTTGGTGGAGAAGAAATAAGAGAGTGCGGCTCCTCAAGTGAGCAGAGGGCATGGATGATCGTGCCTTCTACTTGTAGTTGAGGAGTAGGCAAGGTAGGGTCTTTGGATGGAGATGGGCTTAATGGCGTTGATGTGGTCAAAGCGTCCTCTAATACAAGAGAGGTAGATGGAGGGCTAGTAGGAGAAGAAGGTTCCTCATCCTTTAATGGAAGAGGTTGGTCAAGGACAAGAGGCAAGATAGTGCTAATCGTGTGAATGTCATGGTCTTGAGGGTCATTGGTCGAAGTCTGGACGTTGTTTTGAGTAGGCGGATGGTTTGGAAATGGGTGTTTGAAGATGTTGATATGTTGGTTAGGTGGGGCGTTCGGGTTATCTAAAATAAGATCCCCCTTGTCGATCATGTCTTGGACGATGTTTTTGAAGGTTCGGTAGTTGTCGATGTCATGGCCTTGGACGCGATGAAAGGGACAGAAGTCGACCTCCCTATACCATGTAGGGATGGCTTTTGAAGGGTCAAACTGAGGTGGTCGGATTGGAGGGAGATTGAGGACCCCCTGCTTAAGTAGTTTTTCCAAAACGGAAGCGTATGATTCTCCAAGTGGAGTGTAAGAACGCTGAATGTACCATTGTTGGAATTGTTTGGTGATGCTTGGAGATGTCGAAGGTTGAGAGTAATTAGTTGACATCGAGGATGGTGATCTAACGACCACAGTGTTGGCCACTCCTTTAGATTCGGAATTGGAAGAAGAAGAAGGTCTGGAAGAAGAATGGCCATTGGTAGATTTTGCGTTGGTATGACGCAATTTGACCTTATCTTCTTCAAGGGCGCATAGTTCGAGCTTTCGAGCCATGATGAAAGCTTCGTCAAAAGTATGGAATGTCTGAATCTGCAAGGTAGAAGAGATGTGTCTGGCACATGCTCGAGAGAAGAGCTCGATGAGCTCGGGTTGAGGCAAAGAGAAGGAGAGCTGGTTGATCAGACCTCTCCAACGAGTGACAAAATCGACAATTGATTCGTCGTCAAATTGCCTGATGGAGTAAAGGTCTGTGATTGAGACTTGTTTGGTGATGTTGATTGAGAAATGGTCAAGAAATAGTTGGGCGAGTTGGATGAATGAAAAGATAGAGTGTCTGGCAAGAGAACTATACCAGTCAAGGGCTGGGCCAGAAAGGGACATAGGGAACGTGCGTAAAAGCAATGCATCGTCATGGGAAATAAGATAACAGGCATGTCTAAATTCCCGTAGATGTTGTTGTGGGTCTTCCTTACTCTGAAAGCGAGTGAATTTAGGAAGGTCCCAATGGTTAGGGTATGGTCGAATAGGGACGGAAGGATGGATGGGCTCATTGCAAATTTGTTCATATGACAAAGTATTGCTTGAACCGGAAATGGAGGCTTCGAGACTGGACATTTTATCCATCAGCATCTTAATGATGTCTGCTGATGGATTGACGGGTTGAGCGCCCCCTAGGTTGTAAGGTGCTTGGAAGGGGCTAGAGGAGGCGTGCGACATAGTCGGTTGTACAATGTACGGATGACTAGTCGCAGGGGTGGAAGTGGAGGCTAGAGGTGGTTGCATTACGAAGGTCAAAGGTATAGGTTGACTGGGCACTGCCAAAGGTGGTTGAATGGCGACACTGGTAGAAAGATAGGTTGGCACGCCTACATTTGTGGGCGAAAGAGTATGAGGGGTCGAGACAATCAAGTTCTGATATGATGTAGAACTTGTTTGAATTGCAGGTGGTTGAGGGGGTAATGGAACCTCGATGAAGGTCGATCTAAAAATAGACGGGGAGGCCAAACTTTGCGTATTGGCCATGGTTGGGTTAATAGTTGAGGCGAAAGGCTGAGTCATAAAGGGTTGGGTGGTGAATGGTGTGGATGTCGTCGCTATGTCACCCGAAAGGTCTCGCATTAGGTTTCTCGCGAGATAGTTTTGGATGGCTGCGGTATTGAGGTCCAAGAATCTCTCGAAATCTTGGTCCCCTTCAGGGATGATGGGAATTTGAGTCGAGGTCGGGGTCGGGGTCGGTCCTGTAGGAGTTCTTTCAGTCTCTGAGTGGAACTCCATGATAGGACTTGTTAGGGATGGGATAGATGGAAGCGGTTGTTGGCTAAAGTGGTTAAGAAGAGAGTCCTGGTTTCAAAAACTATGTTCTTGCAGTCTCAGAAAACCAAAATGTGGTTTTTGATAGAGAATGGATAGGTTTTAGGCTACTGGTTTTGAAAAAAAAAAAAGGACAGTGACAGAGACCGACGTCGGTTTAAAAACTGATGTCGGTAAGAAATGTGGTCGACGTCGGTCAGATAACCGATGCCGGTAAGATAGGAAAGCCGATGTCGGTGTCAGAACCGATGCCGATGACAGGGGAAAGCCGACGTCGGTGGAAGAACCGATGTCGGTGACTGTGTTTTCCAGAGAACCAAAAGATTTTGAGATTCTTTGGAAAAACAAAGAAGAAAGCGTCCTCACTCACTCAAACAAACAGATGAGAAGAGGAAAATAGAGAGAGACAGACAAGCCTAAGCGATAAATCCTAGGAATTAACCTTAGAAATTGTGGCTTATGCCTTAGATGAATGTTTGTGGAGATTGGCTAAAAAATGGGTCCTAGAAGAAGGCGGTCTAAAGATGGTTTCAGGTCTTGTTTTAGGTGCTCAAAGATCTGTGTTAGGGTCTGGTACATGGCCTGGTGCTAAGGAGCAAGCTCCCCTCACTTCACGATTCCAGTGGTTAGCTGGTCTCGCTTAGCCAAGATATACCTCGCCTAGAGTTTATCCTCCGCCAGAGAACGGAGTGGGCTTCCCCCTTGGTGATGAAATCCAAGTAGGGTCACCGGGACGGGTAAGGTATCTGCTGGGGGATGAAATCCCAGTCGGGCCTTGTCTCAAGTAAGTTTTATGTTCGTTTTAGTGCATGTGGTCCGGTAGTGTAACATCAAGTGTCTACGGTTTATTCAATATGCGGATTTAAGTTACTAGATGTGGACTAATGCAAGCACAAGCAGAAATGAAAGTGCAATACGTTTTAATGCCCAAGTCGAAATGTGATGTTTGTTATGAAGACAAGTTTGAGAAAGGGTTGAGAGTATGATGTTTAGACTAGCCTAGAAAGTGCAAGAAGGAAAAGAAAGATTCGTTTTAGTCCTGCTTATAGTGTCATTGAGAAGAAAAGAAGGAGGAGAAAAGGTAAGAACCTAATGCTCCTAAATGAATGAAGAAGAAAAGGAACCTAGGAGGAACCTAGGGTCCCACCGGGCGTGCCAGAAATGTTTCTATCGCTAATTCACTTTTTTAGATTTAAGAGAAAGAAGAAACTAAAGAGATAAATGGACAAGGCATGTGAAGTACCTGGATAAAGATCGCGCACCGTAATCCAGACGCTTGTGAGCACCCCTCTTTGGCTGTGGAGGAATGACACCTGTAAAGAAGAAAACTTGGACAAAAAGGCGTTAGATGGATAGGCGGTGGGTTGCCAAGCGAAAGCTTGTTCCCAGAAGTATGAGAACTTCCTTAAGGGAGGTCAACCCACTGGAAGAAACTGTCGGCCTGGTTGCAGTCGCCGGCGTCGGTGGTCCTACCGGCGTCGATTGTTGGGTCTACCGACGTCGGTTAGTCTGCCGACGTCAGTGGGGGTAATGACCGGCGTCGGTCGGGGCAATAGGCTTGGACGGGGTTTTAGGCAGGTTCTGGTCGAGTCTGGACAGAGTCTGGTCTGGGCTTGGTCTGTGGTCTGTTTAAGGATGGTCTGTGGATGGGTTTGAGTCTGATTTGAGGCAGTCAGGGGGTCTGTGCAGAGATACAGGAGAGTCAAATGGACAGAGAGGGACAGAGAGATAGAGGAAGCCAATCAGGGAGATAGGAATCTGGGTCTGGGTGACAGTCAAAACTGAGGGAAAGAAGTGCTAAATCTAGTTTAGAAATGACTAGAAAGCATAAAGAAAACAAATAGAGTACAATATGCCTGTGCCTCTGGTTTCTGTTGTTGTTATTGCCACTTGTTGAAGACCTGTTGCTGATGAAGAATCCCTGTTGTTCACTTGCAGAAGCTTGCTGTGCACCTGAGGGAGAGAGTCAGATTGATTGGGAGAGAGGTCAAGTGAAAGGATGGATACAAGAGTCTGATACCAAGGTTGAAGAGTCGGGATGCCAGGGAGAAAACGCAGAGAGCGAAGAGAAGCCAAGAGAAGAACAGAGAGCCGAGATAACGGTGAAGAAAACTGTTATGAAGGGCGCTGATGCCAGCAATATTGCCGACGTCAGTCGATGGTTGACCGACGTTGGCGGCTAAAAGGCCGGAAAAAGGCTAAAAATAGCCTTCTATCCGTTTCCCAAACGCCAGGTCAAATGAATGCGAGGATGAAACGGTCGACGGAGGTTAAATGGGTGAGTGAAGAGATTGGAATGGGAGTCTAAGGCATTAAATGGCCATGTGGGGAATGAAGGGGATCCAAGGAGGGTATCCTAGGGTGGCGAGGTGGCGAGGAGAGGGAAAAATGGACTTATTAATTAAAAATAGATGATTATTTTCAATTAATAAGACCTAGGTAGGTTAGGGATAGTCGAAGTGGCAAGGGACCAAGGGGAGAGAGGAAGACCAAGGGTTAGACACTTTTTAGGTGTCTACACAACATATTGAATAAAACCTAAATTCAAAACCCTTTTGATTTTATTTTTGACTACTAAGGCAACTTCAGGATTTTTATGATTTTTTTCTTGAAGGGATTCACATATGAGTATAGTAATATATTAAGGATTGTGACTATGTGATTGATTTCAGGCATATCTTTATAAGACCATGACATAAATTATAGATTATCATGTATAAATTTATAAAGAGTTTTTATTTTCATCCTCATTTAATATGGCTCAAGAAGTACTTGTTGTGGATATTTATATATTTCATAATGATATCATACTGTCTCTTCATTAAGTAGAGTTGATTTTTCATCCATAGATGGTGTTGTAAGAATTGTAATTGGAATATTTTTTCTATTTTTTTATTAGTTTCTTCTTTTTCTCATGCTTGTTAGATAATAAATGAGGAAATATATATTTATGACAGAAACAATGAATATGTCATATATCCCTAGGTATTCTAGGAGGGACTCATCTTTGAAAATTCATCTAATTTCCACTATTGAAATATTACCATGAGTATTATGTAATTGGTAAATGATATCATACCCTTTAGATTTATAAACCTACCTTGTGGGATGTGGATGGGTTGATGAGGAACATGTTAATCACATTCTTTCAGTCATGGTGGGTGAGGTACCCACCCTATCTAGTGTTGATTATATGAACAATATAATATAATATGAGTTTTGGATGAACAATTGGAGTAGGAGGAATAAAATTAGTCATGCATACCCTTTGGAATCTAGTTGTGATAGATAATCACTAAAATTAGATATTGTAACAATAAAAATTTAAGAAGTCTTGAGTTTAAATTATGTATTTTACCATTTTTATGATATTTGAACATAATTATTACCAATAAATAGTGAATATAAATAAAAACTTGGAAAGTAAGAGAGAATTTAATGCTGAATTTCAAAATATTTAAGTAAAATGCATTAATTATTACCAAAATTTTAAACTTTTAAATTTTATAATGAGGATTAAGGGTGCAACTAGTCAAGGGCATGTTTACTTTATAGGATCTCAGATATACTAATCTAATTTATAAACAATGAACACACTACCAAGGATTCCAATGCTCCCATAGCCACACTATCTTATCTCTAGGGTACATTGAGAGTAAATTCATGGAGCTAGCTGCTTAATGGTATACTACAAAAAAAGATGATTGGATGCTCATATGGATGAAAATTAGAACATAGGATTTTTTGATATATTTTGAGGTACATGGAAAATTAAATATATATATATATATATATATATATATATATATATATATATATATATATATATATATATATATATATATATATATATATATATATATATTTATTTATAATTTCTAGATACTAAAGAGAAATCTAGTTATCCTTTACTGGATTTTAATAATCACTAATCTAGGATTTATTTTTTACCTCCAATATTTAGAGGTCCTATTATTTATACATAAATGTTTGCTTGTCATTGGTTTTAAATTATCTTTTCTTGCTTGCTTTTTAGAAACTATGTTCCAATAATTTTAAATCTCATTGGAATTGTTGTTCTAGGTGAAATGGTGTTTATTTTTACCTAAGTCATGGTATGATATTTATTACTCCAATACTCAATGATTTGATAAAATTATATATATATATATATATATATATATATATATATATATATATATATATATATATATATATATATATATAACATAAATGTTTGCTTGTCATTGGTTTTAAAGAATCTTTTCTTGCTTGCTTGTTAGAAACTATGTTCCAATAATTTTAAATCTCATTGGAATTGTTGTTCTAGGTGAAATGGTGTTTATTTTTACCTAAGTCATGGTATGATATTTATTACTCCAATACTCAATGATTTGATATTATATATATATATATATATATATATATATATATATATATATATATATATATATATCAAATCATTGAGTATTGGAGTAATAAATATCATACCATGACTTAGGTAAAAATAAACACCATTTCACCTAGAACAACAATTCCAATGAGATTTAAAATTATTGGAACATAGTTTCTAACAAGCAAGCAAGAAAAGATTATTTAAAACCAATGACAAGCAAACATTTATGTATAAAGAATAGGACCTCTAAATATTGGAGGTAAAAAATAAATCCTAGATTAGTGATTATTAAAATCTAGTAAAGGATAATTAGATTTCTCTTTAGTCTCTAGAAATTTAGCTAAAACCCTAAAACAAAAATTGAAAAAGAAATCAATACTAAAAAAAAGTACAAGTTCACCAATATGTTTTACCCTATTTTTGATTAAAAAATGAAAATTATGGTATGATTATAAAGGTGTAAAACTAGAGAATACAAAAATGATAAATATGTATAATAATCAACAATTCTAATTTTGAGAAATTGCTAAATATAAAAATTACTATTTTTGGAAAACACTATGAAGAAAAAAACTTAGCTCAAAACAAGATTTCATTTAACTATTTTGAGCATCTAAAAGTGGGAATAAGTAAGAGAGGTTATTGTGCATGCTCAAAATCATGAACACAATTAGAAGTCTATTTTGGAAAGGTCTATTATATGTATATTACGATACATGTTAATTTTTCTATTGACAATTGACTCATACTAGTTGACTAAGATGATCAATAATAGGAAAATATAAAATGAAGAAAAATACATGAAATGATAGATCAAATGTAAAATTGGAGAATATCCATAGACATGGAAAATTTAAGTGGAAATTATCCCTAGCTACTTGAGTTTATTAACCACATACTTATCAATGTTGACTTTGACAAAAAATTAATCACTGCACATTCTGTGCATAGTCTGCTAAGTAATATACGGTATCATAATTTACATTATGATGCATATAATTTTATATATTTCCTATCTTGTATTTGAAACCCGTAGGCACTTTTATAGTTTGAAAATTTATAAAAGAGAGGAGAGTGTAATGGGATAAATTGACCTTAATCAATCCCTCAATGATTGAATATTGCCTACATATCTAATATTATAAGGTTGGAAATCAAGACCATGTAGTTTTACAACCCAAAGTGACTGTGAGATTGTGATCCTTGAATTTATGTATGTAATGAGAAAAATAGATTTGATACTTGAAAATTATAACTTTTGACTTGGTTTAGAATGCTCTTGACTTGGCTTATGGCTGCTCTTTGTGAATGATCTTAAATTTGGGAAGAATAGGGAAGATTTTATCAATGAAAAATAGTGTGTAATCTTGAGAGAAGTGAATGCCAAGTGGGGAAAATGAATTAAATTTGTTGTGTATTTATAAGAAAAAATTATAATTTTTTCTTTAACTGACCATTTGAAACACATGGGAAGACCAAAAATAATGATTTGAATTTTGGAAACTATCTATTATTTGGTGTGGGGTGTAGTCGACCTAACTAGATAGGAGTGTGATAATGATCTTATAAGCTTAGGGTTAATTTGTATCAAAATATCAGGGACACTTGTTATGAATTAGATATGATCCAAGGGTGACTTTAAGTATCTTGGGTGTTTAACATTGATATCTATATATAATAATAATGCTAAATAAAGGGCCGAGCCCACATATAGATAAATGGATTAGGGGAATGATGAATAAGAGTCATGTAATTGGGTGCAAGTCATATGGTTTAGGATGTGTAAAAAATTAGCATTGTCAAGTATACATGACCAAATTTATTTGTCTATAGATATATTAATGGAGTGGTACTATTAAAATTTATGTGAAGATATCTTGTAATTCATTATTTGCCATAAAATTTGTCATCATATCTAGTATAGTTTTGTACTAAAGACCATATTGACTGATTAGCTCATTTGAACCTTGTTTGAGTTTTGTAATTTATGCATAAGATATTTTTTTACTAATATTGATAGAGAAGTATGCTAGAAAATGATCTGCCAAAGGGTTGAATGCTCTAACTAATTGGAGTGGAAGATTGTAGGACCATATTAAAACACAATATTTTATTAATCTTGGGAACATTAGTTAATGATTTGTAATTGTAAGCATAATATAAGCATGATTCATGGAAGGATTGAATATTTTGTTAATATCACTTTTAACTTCATAGAGTGGTAGATTTGGAGCTACAAATATTTGTGGTAATGGGTAAGATATCTTAGGTGCCAAAGGATTATGAAGTAAAGTATGGGATTCCATTGAATGGTTAACTCTTGAGAAACCTCACTCTAATTATCATACCTTAGCATGTAATCCTATAAAAATTTACTCAAGAGAGTATGTATTAGGTGAGGTTAGTGGTTAACCATGTTTAGTAATTGAAAGAGGTGTGCATGATGCCTGTATATAAATAGGCATATGAATATGTTGGAAACGTTATGATGCCCCAATATCTAGGGGTGATGTCATATATGTAACTAGAGGGGTTGATGCAAAAATATAAAAATATTTAGAAACTAAAACACTTGAAGAGGGAGTATGAACAACTCTAAAAGGCACCTCTTGTTGTTACGTTTGAGATGATACAATTTTAACTTGATGTGAAATATTAGATGATATAAGTAATTGGAAAACCCTATCTACCTATTTGTAACACTAAAAAAGCCCTTAAAAATTGAAAAACATTTGACTTACTCATGATTAACTCTATTAATCCCATTTATATCAATTCTTTCATAACTCTCATGATTATCTTACATAGTTTCATTATCTTGATTATCATGTTAATCACTAACATCATCTTCAATGTATACCTAACTCTAAATTATTGCCTTATCATATTGACAAAAAAAAAAATATAATATCTATTTTAGAGGAGATAAAAGGAATATGAGTATGCACTATAGGAATTACACTTAAACTAGCATTGTGCCTTAGAGGAATAAATGAATTAACTTTCTTGAGTGGCATGCAAATTCGTAAAAGGAAGAGGGAAATGGGTGTAACTAGATAGGGTGTATTTTATTTATGGGCTCTTAGATATATAGATCCCAATTGTAAAATAATGAACAAGGCATAAATGACACTAATTACAAAGGATTATACTATTTTATAGCCACAATATCCTATTTCTAAGGCACATTGAGAGTAAATTCCTAGGGTTATTTGCTTATCAATGCATTACAAGAACTACTAGTAGAAGGCTTCATATGGATGAAAAATAAAACCTAGGAACTTATAATATATTATGAGGTACATGGAAACTAAAATCCAGATATAGTGCTATCTAATGGATTAAGTATTGGATTAATACACTTCACACCACTGCTCAAGAAAAATTGAAGTCTAATTTACCCATAACAATAGCTCCTACAAGTTTTAAAAATACCAAAACGTAGTTTATAGAAACCAAGTAAAAAAAAGAAATTGAAAATCAATGAAAAGAAAATATTTTTGTGAAAGGAAATTAGGAATTTAATTTGAAGCCTTGATCTCAAATATAATTTCTCTTTAGTGTTTGTAAACCATGAATTCAATTGAAACCATAAAACAAAAATTGAAAAGGAAAGCAATGCTCAAAAAAATGATTTATGGGTTCACCAATATATTTTACCTTCTTTTTTATTTAAGAATATAAATGTTTGTCTAATAAGTGTAAATATTGAGAGACATGTGAATGTTAAACATATACAATTATTAATAATTATGATTTTATAAATTAATAAATATGGAAAATTGCTATTTTTGGAAAACATTAATAAGAGATTTAATTAGCTCAAATAATTTTTTTTTGAATAATTTAGATATCTAAAAATGGAAATAAATAAGGTATTAGACTGTGCATGCTCAAATTTAGTAAAAAATGTAAAACTATTTCTAGATTGGTCCATTCTCCCTAGACAACAATATATGTCAGTCATGCCTATTCACTATAGACTTCTCCCAATTGACTATGATTGATGATTGATAGAAAAATAGAACATTGTAAGTGTAGTATCGAGAATAGAATTTGAGAATATTCCTAGACAAGATCACACTCCATAGACAACAATGTAGGTAATTAGTATATGTTGATTGTACACTTATCCAGGTTGACTATGATGAAAATTAGAATGATTTGCCTTTTTCACCTATGTCTACTAATTGGGAAGAGATAATAAAATTTAGGTTATGTCACATGAATTTCACTATTTTATTTTTATTTTCTTTGAAAACCCTAGGGTTCATGAGAGTTAAAACTTAAAAAAGAGAGAAATAATGTAATAGAGTAAATTGACCCTAATCACCCCTTTGATGATTAAAATTTGTGTACATATATAGATACTCTAAAGAGTGAAATCAAGCCTTACGTAGTTATCCCACTTGAAATGATTATGTAATTTTACTCCTTGAATATATCTATACATCTAGAAATATGTCTTTGATACCTGATAATGATATCTCTTGAATTGATTTGACATGATTTAGACTTGGATCATGGCTACTCTTTATGAATAATATTGAATTTTAGAAGTATAGGTCATATATTATCAATATGCTATAGTGTGTGAGTGCTCAATAGATGGTGCCAAGTTAGAAACCAAGTATATTTGAAATGAGGTTTTGATTAGATTAAAGATATAAATATTATGACAATTTTATTTAGCTCACCTTATGAAATGTGTGGGAATACCCAAAAAAATATTTCAAAATTTGAAAACTAAATGGTATTTGGCATAAGATGTTATCAATCTAGGTGGACAAGTTACAGTAGTGGACTTGTTTGTCTAGTGCAAAATTGTCTCAAAAATTAAGAATAATTGATAGTCTCAAGCTAGTATAATCATTTTGAATATTTAAATTGATTTTTTTTTTGTAGTAATAATGACAAACAAGGGTTTTTTCACAATCTAGGGCTTTACCCTATGTGTGAGTCTAATTTTTTTTCTTTATTACAATCTATGGGAGTTCATTGTTATCTTTATATCAGTGGCATCGACCTAGCAGATCCTTGAAGATGATGCTATTAACAAACCCCCTTCATCAAGCTCACATGACATCTATCGTGATTAAATTTTTAGGAATAAATATTGAATCTTTGTGCAGTATTTTTTTTAACAAATAGGATGCAGTGATCTGGGAAGCAATATGTTTTTAGTTTAGGGCATGACTCTTAGCTTCCCATGCACTCCATTTTCCCTTCTCTATGGGTTTCCAAGGTCATTTCTATTAATGGCACCACTTGGGAATGGTATTTTGTCCTTCATGACCATGTTTTTGTACTTTTAGGTTTTGTCTTAAGTTCGTTTTGGTTTTTGGAATGATTTTTATTCCTTATTTTTGCTTCTCTTTAGGGTTTCTTTAGTTTTCAAATGGGTTCAATTTTTTTAGTAGAGGCATGGAGGTACCTATAGTTCATGCTTGGTTCTAATGTGCCCTCACCTTTATTGAGGCTTTCTCCATTAGGTATAAATTTAGATCCATCTTCTAATCAAAGCAATCCAGGGAGGAGGAGGTATGATGTTTCTTTGGTGGAGTTGTGAAGTGTGGTCTTGAAGGAGGAATCTTGGTTCTCTTTGGTGGTATTAATGTTTCAACTTCAAAAATTATAGTCGAGCATAGTCAATTTACACACCTAGATTTATAATCATTGGAAACCTATTTTAAATGGTACTTTCATTATTCATCCTTATGCTAAGGGATTATTTATCATTATTTGTTCCTCCTCTATAGGTAGATATCGATTGTTACATTTGGTCCCATGATCGTGGGACAAAGCCTTTCTATGCATGAAACTATGGTTCCCTACTTTTAACCTTGTTACTGAATCCTTTGCTACAACACTAGTTTGGGTTAGGTTGCTTCATTTGCCTTTATAATTTTGGTAGGCTTCTTCACTTCAAGCCATTGATAACTCTCTTATGGATTTTATTTTTCTCATTTATGATACTAAATCTCACATACATACTAGTTTTTATTGGATGTGCATTGTCTTATATCTCTCCAAAAAATTACCTAAAATTATTAAGATCATTGAAGGTAACAAAATATGGAATCAACCTTTGGATTATGAAAGATTAAATTTTAGATGTAGGAATTAATTTTCTTGTGGTCATATGGCTATTGATTCCCCCAAGAATTATAGTGGTCAAATTGATAACTAGATTAATTTTAGAAAATCTAGAACTTGGTGGAAAGATGTTGATGTGGAGCATCTAATTGTCTTTGGTAAGGATAGGGATATAGATTATGAAGGTAGGGGTAAGGATTTTAATTATTTTAAGGATAATGGTTATCTCAAAAAATTATTTAAAGCTTCTCCTTCTCCTATGGTTCTATATTTTGAGGTGATCTTTTCTTATTATATCAATAAGGATGACCCCTTTGATAAAAAGGTCTCTGGATTGGAATTTACTACCTCAAATTCTCCCTAGAGTTCGATAGATCACTCTTTGTAAGAATTAATTCCATATCATTTAAGTTCTTATTCTTCAAAGGCCTTAGATTCAAACATGGTACTTCCTCAAGGTGAAAATATAGCTGATGATGTTAAAGGATGGACTAAGGTATCACACAGGAAAAAATTTACTTCTAAAATGAACCTATGTCATATGGAACTACACTCTCACAAGAAATCTTAAGTGGGGTTTATGGTGCTTTCTTTTTCATTTGGTGTATCGATTCTTATACTGGTATTGCTGATGTTTTTGTTCTATGTTCTAGTATATTTGGCTCACCTATTTATGGCCTAACTCTTTTTAGGTGGCTTTAGAAATATTTATTGCATCGATACATCAAGTCACATTGGTAATATTTTTTGAGTTTTATAAAGGACAAGGGACCCATTAAACCTTAGTATCTATAAAAAAACAAATGACAAATAAGGGGCCAAGCCAAAATATGGATAATTTTATTAGATTAATGTAAAATAAGAGTTATGTATTTGGGTGAAAGTAATGTTTTTTTAGGATGTGTCAAGAATTAGAATTATCAAGTACTTTTGACTAGATTTAGGTATCTATACTCCTCAAAAATAGACAAAATGTTAGATTTTTTCTTCATATTTATGCATGTTTTTAAAAATATATGGCATGGAATCATTTAAAATTAGTTAAGATGAGGATGAAAATGTTAGCATTCCCTATGAGGTATGCTTATATTTTATTTAAATTGAGTTTAAATATGTAGTTCATTGATTTGTGTTTAGGATGTGTGTGATTTAAGGTATGTTTGCTATTAATTTATTATGTTGAAAAATATATAGTTACACTAAAAAAATAATCTCCATTATTTAGGGGCACGTGTATTGTCCTAAACACTTATATTAGAACATAATATTAATATCATGTGAATTATCAAGAACCTTTAAGCCATAAGTAAGTAGATCAACATATCTAAAGGGAATATAGTTAGAAGAAAGTACTCTTATTTTAATTTCACTATTGTACCTAAAAATTCTATGGTGTGTTTTTAGTTTTATAATTTAATATTTCCCAATTAAAAATAGTTTGTCTTAATTTACATCATTATTTATGTGTCAAAATAAATAATCAATAAAATTTAGTTTGATTGAAAATAAAATGTAGTTATCATTCTTTAGACACTAAAATATAATATTATACACTTGGCAATGTCAATTTTGACCTAAATTTATCCTACATGACTTATGCATCTATAAACAATCCTTATTCACCTTCTCTCACATCCACTTGCTTCACTATGAGTTTGAACCTCCCATTTTTATATTAGTCACCTATGGGAACCTCTTAGTATGTGGCACACTTGATAAATATCTTACTTAGACATTCCTAGATCATCAGATTTGTATTCATGTCTCTTGGACATAAACATTAATCTTAGACAATTTCATTGACATAAATGTCTCACGGTTGTTGTTACTATCCTTCACCTAGAAATGGTTATTTTTGAAATTTAATTAATACTTAGGGTCGGCCCATTCACATAGTATGCTAGTGGTTTGATAAATTACCCAAATGGACTCACATTTATACAAATCAAGGTCAAGTTTATTGATCCATATAGTAATAATATAATACACATCTATACACTAATACACATTGAGAAAACTACCTTGTTATGCTGAATTGGAAAATCAGTCATTATCCAAGTCTAAAGTACACCAAGCCAAGTCAAGAGCAAAAATTTTTAAGTGTTGAAATATATATCACTAGGTGCATTCATATATGAAAGGAACATAATTTTACATTCAAACAAAGGGGAATAACTACATGTGGATTAAATTCCATATTAAAATTATTAGGTACATAAGAAACAATCAATAATCAATTAGAGTGATTGGGTTCAACTCATCCCATTAAAATTCATAAGTTTTTATAGGTTTCATACTAGTAAAAGTGGGCCTAGGATTATGAGGAAAAGGATATTGATTTATGGAGTTGTACACATAGTTAGGCATCGATATCACACATACAAAACTATTGTGGGTAGTGTGATCATAGGAATCCAAGAAGAGAGGTTAGTATATTGTTAGTTTAAGTAATAAAAATCAAATAAACACACTAAAACTTAAACTCCTACCCTAGATACTAGGGAGATATTAATAACAAAAACTAAATGAAAGAACAACAAAAACATAAAAGATAATAACTCTTATACCTTCCATGGGAGCTCCAAATGATTTTTTGAGTGGTTTGCTCAGCTTGTCCATCAATAAGTCTTTAGAAATGGAGGTTGTGTATCTCCTTCTCTCCTTGGCACCATGGCTTTGATTTTGATTGACTTAATATTTGGACATTATAACACTACTTGCATGATAATATGGAGTAAATCCTACATAATAAATCTATAATATCCAAGCTTAGAAATGAAGGGGTATGGCCTTGTATTTATAGCCTTAGGAATTAACTCTCACCCAAGGTGAGTCAAGGTGGAGTTAAGGATTAAAATGGGTTCAAACTAAACCTAGGTGAGTCAAATATAACTCTAGTTGAGTTAATAGTTTTCTAGTAATTGTGATTTATAATTACTAGGTGTGGATCTCAAAATTAGATATTTTAGGATATTTTCAAAGATCTTGACAACTCATAAAGGTAATGATGAAAGGGTAGGATATTTTAAATTTTTGAATCTCCTTTTTTAGATATTCATTAATTTAAAATGGATAATTCAACTAGGAATTTAATCTATTTTATCTTGTTAATTTATTTAGATTATCTTTTTATCTATTTCAATATTTGATTCAAGTGTGTAAGTGCCCCACTTAATAGGTTTATAGGCCAAATTGATAGTTTTTATGTCGTAAGGTGATTAGGGATGAATCTGTGAGAGGTTATTGTTGCATATGATAGAATACCCAAATTAGAGATGTCTCAACATGATTATAAGCTTTGATGAATGATGCATAGTTAAATTTAATAAATTTAATTATTCTTAAGTGTAATTTACAATGGTTGGTAGGAATCAATCTAAAGTTTAGTTGGAAGCCAGGTATGGCCAGTTTTAGGTGTCTATAGTTTTCCCTTATTTAGGAAGGCATTACAAGCTATAACCATAGTAATGTATTCTCAAAGAATGAAAAGGTCTTGTATGCCTACTAATTCAATGGTAATGGTGATATGAATTTAAAGAGCTTATATGCAGATTTAAGTAATGTATAGAGAAGCTGGATACTTAGAGAATTTAATTCAACACAAATATACTCTGCATACTCTATATTCTATATATTGTCAAATGACACTATTACATATATATATATATATATATGAAGTCATCCTATAATCTAGGAATTACCAATCCCTCAAAATCCTCAACCATATAACCAAATAACCAAATAACCTATTCATGACTATAATTGTTATTCACAATAATAGCATGCTTTGGTTAAATAAAAAACCATATCATCGTATTTATATTTTACTATACAATACTAGTAACTATTTATTTACCATAAGTCAAATAACCCATAATAGATTTACCCAATGTAAAACTAAATTTTCTAACATTCCCCCCCATAGTTTTTTCATGGTGCAAAAGCATTCACACTCTTATTTGTAGTATGCTTACCCATTATAGCATGCCCTATTTAGCTCATGATATTGATATAAAGAGAGCCTCACTCATCCCATGGTTTTATAGATTTACCACAAAACTTGAGATGAACAAGAATTCCTCTATATATTTTTCACCTCCTAGTGGTATTCTAGATCTTTACCACAAACCTTTTCAAGATCTATGAACTTACTTACATTGGTGCTTTTTTTCCTTTTACAATATCTTCACCTCAGGGAATCATGTTTAGAATTTGTAAGAAAATTACATATCATGAACGTGTACATTCTTCTACTCTTATATTGAAAAACACATAGCAAAAACTATATGAAAAACACACCACACTAAATATAGCACACCATACTAAGTCACCATATCATTGATGTGTCCCCATCATTAGTGACTGATGAGAGGTCACTAAAAGACCTCCTTATTTCATGTAGCCTCCTACCTCCAGTAGGTGATACTTCTTACTCAAGAGATATTTTGATGAAGCTCCAGTACAAGATTTTTCCAGAGGAAATCCCCCCCACAATATGGATGTCGTGTAAAAGCAAAAATATGCCTATAAGGTAATTTTTTTTTTACAAATTTGACTTTTGAATCAAGATGAAATAAAGTACAAAATGACTCTTGACTTATTTTTGACACTTTGACACAAAAAAGACAATAAACAATTATTACAAGTTTTGACATTTTTTTAACAATGGACTTGACCAATAAAAATGATTATATATGACAACTTACAATTAAGAAATCCAATTAAAGATTGGTTTTTAACACTTAACATTAATGATAACTCTAGAATAGAGAACTATAAAGATTCCAATGACTTTAATTAAACTGACTCAATAGAAAACACTTTGGATAATATTATAATTAGGGACCCTATTTAAAAAGAACTTAAAATATAAAATCTTCTAAATTTTCAAGCCTTTCACCTTCTTTCTAATCCAAGTGATCCTCAAAAATATCTTCAATCGATTGATCTATAGAATCTCAAGATGGCTTGTGCAAATTTATTGCATCGAATGATTTGAATTATATGATAATATAACTTCATAATCCATATTATGGAGGATCTCAAGCATCAATCTTGCACCATAAATTGGAATGTGAACAGCTAGGTGAGATCTAATTATGGTAGAATAAAGATAACCTCATTATATTATGATTAGGTAGGCATTTGCATTTCATCACCAACTATAAAGAATTATTTCTTATGAGCAAAACTTGAGAAAACATTAGGGATTAGAAATGTAACTAGTTATTCAATAGATAATCTTCTAATTCTTATAAATTCTTCACCAACAGCTATGACTAGAGAAATGGTGAATTTGGAACAACAAATTTTTATTTCCATTAGAGAGATAACCAATGCTAGAAAGTAATAAAACATTCATGCTCAACATTGAAATTTATAGTAGCACCTATATCTCTTACTCATCCACTACACAAAACTCACCCATCAAAGAGATCCACCCATGACTAGATCAAATTGTGAAGCCTAAAGCATTTGACAGACTACACATAATTCCTTTTAATATCTCAACACCCTTTTTCATCGTACAAGTTCACGAAATCTTTTCAAAAAATAAAATGATAATTATAATGGAATGAACAGATCATAGAATATAGCATGGAGGTTTTCCAAAAATTATCAAATTGTATTGATAAAGATATAAGTGTTGATTTTGTAGTAAATAACTATAGATCTTAAGTATATGATACAAAATAAAAATTACTCTTCCAATAAATAAAATGACTATGGTAGAAGGACTCATAAACTTGGGGTAGTAATATATGTTATGACATTTCCCCTTGACCAATATCAAATCTCCATGACTTTCATAGGTTTAATCGAATAAGCTTTGATACCAATGATATGAATTTGAAGAGCTTATATGCATATTTAATTCATGTATAGAGAGTCAAATACTTAAAGAATTAAATTCAACATAGATATATTTTGCATACTATATATTATATATATTGTCAAATGACACTATTATATATATAGGAAGTCATCCTATAATCTAGGAAATACTAATCCCTACAAATCCTCAACCATATAACCAAATAAACTATTCACAACTATTATTGTTATTCACATCAATAACATGTTTTGGTTAAATAACAAACCATATCATTGTACTTATATTTTACTATATGATACTAATAAATATTTATTTACCACAAGGCAAATAACCCATAACAAATTTACCCAATGTAAAACTAAATTTCCTAACATTATGAACTATAGGTGCCCCTTGAGGGAATGATTAGTAAAGGGGTCGGCAATCGGTCCCATGAAAGAATAAAATGATGGGAATAAAAGGTAAAATGGGTAGAAAATATTGATTTTCCCATAAGTGGTTATAATCAGTGGCATATGGAGGTACCCAAGTTGGGCAGACAAATAGGATTTGCCCACATGCAGTTATGATCATTGGCATAGGTGGGTCAAAAAAGGTAATGATTTTACCAAAGGAGGTTATAATCATTAAAATGTAAAATAATGATTTTCCCGCATGCAGTTATAATCATTGGTAGGATAAAAACATGCCCCAGTTGGGAAGATAGAGATAATGGTTTGTCCAAAGGTGGTTATAAGCATTATCACAATGAAAACATGCCCCAATTGGGTAAAATAAATATAATGGTTTGCCCATGTTTATAATCATTAACCTATAGATATATTGAAACATAATGATTTACCCATAGGTGGTTATAATCATTGACTCTATGGGTGGGATGATACACAATGATTTTCACAAATGTGGTTAGAGTCATTGGCATCACAAGTGGGATGAGATATAATTATTTGCCTAGAGGTGATTATAATCATTAATCAAATGATGAGATTATGATGGAAAAGTCTTACAGAGGAGAAAGATGAATTTGGAAAGCCTTATAGTATGGAGATACATGACCTAAATAGTAAGGAGGAAAATTATTTCATGATTTAAATACTCTATATGTGGTATATGATTTGGGTAGATCAAGAATTTTCTAGGTTCTAAGGAGATATATCATGGCCGTATTACTTGTAAGACTTCCTAATCTGATTTTTGCTATAGAACATGATGGTAGGCATCATTGTATAAAACACAATGATAACTTAGGTGAAATATGCATAAGGACTAATACACAATCCAATAAAAAATTATAAACAATGCACTAATGATAAAAACCATGATAACAATGTTAACATATGAATATAGATTGATTCAATAAGAATGCACAAGGAATCAACCAATGAATGCACCTAGAATAAATTAAGGCAAAATAAGAAATAAAACAAATAGGCAAACAAACAAGCAAAACACAAAGAAAAAATAGAACAAAATAAAATAAAGAGAAATAAAAAACAAACAATGGTTAATCACAATATTAGTACAAACATTACGACACAAATAAGATGATGAACATTACCCCAAACTTACAAGAGATAATTAAATAAACAAATAAAATGGGATAATATAAGAAAAGAAATGGGGTGGCTAAGTTGATTCTAAATGCACTAGGCAAGTGGATGTTATCTACATAGTTCTATGGACACAAGATCCAACAAAAACTTTAGGCCAAATGTAGCTCTCCCAAGAAATGGGATAAAAAAAAATGATGAGAAAGAAAACATGATTTATGTTATAAAATAATGTGGGAATGCTCTTGAAAAAAGGTGAGTGTGGGACATTAGGTTAGTAAGGGTAGGGAAACTAAATGAAAAGTAGTTTCTTATGAATTAGCTAAGGATCCTAGAATCCTTAAGGCAAAGAAGTGGTTAATGTTTATCATTTTTTAGATCTATTTTAGATGTTTTTGAAATTTTCAAAGTATCTCAACTCGATTGATAATGATGAGGTACTAAATTATATAACCCAAAAAATGGTGAGATCATGGCTTAGGTTACTCATAAAATGGTGAGAGTGTTCAAACTTAAAATTAATCGCAAATAGTGAGATCATGGCAAAGAGTGACTGAGTTGACCTCAATGTAAATTGAGTGATACCTATATAGTCCCAAGATGTGACCTCAAGTCACTATAGTTCTACCTTATAGCAGAGGAAACTAATTAGGTAGAAACAAATTCATAAACTAGGCAAAGTAGGTAAATGGCATAGTATGGCATAGGAATGGCAAGTTGGTACTTCAAGGCATGATAAAAGTGTTATACCTAATTTGCCCATATGTAGTTATAATTAGGAAATAACAACGTAGGTATATGATATTAATTTTCCCATAGGTAGTTATGATTAGTAGCATGATGGTGGTACTCTGATTTTCCCAAAGGTAGTTATAATTCATAGAACTAAAATGGAATGAAACAATGAATGAAAGATGCATCTACCAATCCACTATTATAATATTCCAAAAATGGTCATTATCTAGAATTCTAAATCAACTATTGAAACTTAATCTAAATCTTCTTACTAAAAGTGCTTATGGAACCAAATTCAAAGGGGTTGGGTTGGGAGGGTGAAAACAAATCTGGTTGATAGCAAAGTTATGGTATAATGGTATGGTATAAATAAGAATGCTAATATTATGGTACAATGTAAATGAGCCTCATAGAAAATACTTTAGGTATCTCAAGTGAAGTAACACTTGAGGTGTATAATGTTGATTGACTCATCAATTTCATCACCATTTAGTGTAGAGATATTTTATGCTTTGAAGCCATTTTTTTCAACAATGATGTAGGGGACTATACAGTTGGGTTTGAACTTTCCCTTATATTTCTTTTCGAATGCGGTATTCTATTGGTTTTATTTGAGAACAAGATCACCAAGTTTGAATTCTCTATGTTTTACTCATTAGTTATAGTGACCATGAAGTTAGTTCTGGTATGATGGAAGGTTGTTGATAGTGACCATGCATTTTCATCAAGTAACTCTAGCTCTTGAAGGTAGGATACTCGATAATAGTCATCATCTAGGACATGCTTCAAAGAGATGTGCATGGAAGGTAACTCAAACTCAATGGGAAGAATGGATTCAGTGCTATAAAATAGGGAATATAAAGTGGAACCTATTGGGGTATGATAATTGGTGTAGTATTCCTAAAGGGTGTATAATATTTGGAGGTGCCAATCATGACCAACATCATTAACAATATTTTTAAGGCTGTTGATAATGGTTTTGTTGGATGCTTATGCTTGGTCATTAACTTATGGGTAATATGCTATATAAAAATATTGAGTAATTTTTTACTCAACATAAATTGATTTTACGTCCTTGTTCTTAAATGATTTTCTATTATAAGATAAAATGTCAAATGGGATATCATAGCAATAGATGAGATGGTTGAATATGAATTTGGAAATCTGATTTCTAGTCATGTGAGTGAGGGGTATAGCTTTAACCCACTTAGTGAAATACTCAAAAGTGGTAAGGATGTGTTTATGGCCATTGGATGAGGTAGGGTTAATCTTCCCAATTAGATTGAGGCCCCATGTAGTAAATAGCCATGGTGTAAGCATTGGTTTCAATGCTTTGGCTAGTACATTAATTAGATTGGCATGCCTTTGACATTTTCACACTCTTTGATGTAAAAAAATACATCTACATCTATATTTGGCCAATAACACCTTGTACATAGGAATTTTTTGGATAGGATAGCCTTATTGGTGTGTGATCCACATACTCCTTCATAAACTTCCCATAATGCTAGTGTTGATTCTACTAAATTTAAACAATGAAGTAGAGTTCCATCAAAACTACAATGGTAAAGGGTTAGTCCAAGTAAGGTATATTATGTTCCATGGTGGATAAAGGATTTGGATTATTTGCATGATAATTATGGTGGAATAATTTGGTCATGAATGTAGGTAAAAAGGTTTGAATACCATATAGAGTTGGGACCAATAATATCATAGATCATTAAGATGGTTTAAGGTTCATGAGCTGGCACTAAAAGATTTTCAACAAGGAATTAATATTATTTTTCCTTATCTATGTGATGGATCAAATAGCCAATTATGGCCATAGCATCCACCATTCTATTACTAGGCCTTGGTATGTGCTCAAATTCTATGTCATCAATATGATGTTTAAGAGTGTTGATCATGGCCTTATATGGCAACAACTTGGCATCTTTGGTTTGAAAATGATCTATAACTTGATTGATGATTAACTGAGAATCACCATAAATCTTGAGATGTTGAATATTCCATTATAATAATTGACAAAGCCTTACAATGAGTGATTTATATTCATCCATGTTGTTAGTACAAGGAAAACTAATACAAAATGATTTAGGAATAAGATCCCCCTATGACATAATAAATAAAAGGCCTGCCCCTGATCCATGTGCTATGAATGATCCATCAAAATATAGCTTCTAGTGTTGTTCCTCAAAAGATATTTCAATGATGGTCATAATGGACTCATTTGGGAATTGGAACATTAGTGGTTTTGTATCTGTAAGAGGAGCTTCAATGAATCGATCTATAAGTACTTATCCTTTGATAACCTTCTAGTTAAAATATTATATCTCAAACTCACTCAGAAGCATGATCCATTTATCCATGAGACCTTATAAATCTATCTTGGAGAGTAGATACTTGATTAGATCTAATTTTGAAATAACTATGGTCTTGTTGTTTAACATGTAATGTCACAGTTTTTAAGTTGTAAATACCATAGCTAAATAGGCTTTTTCAATGGGTGTATAATTATGATCATATGTGACCAATGTATGTATTAGATAGTACATGACATGTTATTTTCCATTATCATTATGCTGAGCTAGAAGTGCCCCTATGGTTTTCTTATTTGTAGATAGGTATAGTAAGAAAAACTTTCCTAACATGGGTGGTAACAAAATACATAGATTTACAAGATAATATTTGAGGTTCTATAAGTATTTTTGGCATTCATTTTCCAATGAAACATGATACCTTTTTTTAACAAGTGTGTAAATAGATGGCATTTATCAGCCAACTAGGATATGAAACATCTGATAGATTAGATCTTGCCCTAAAAACTATGGAGTTGCTTCAAATTAGAAGGTAGTAGCATCTTGGTAATGGGTTATACTTTGGCAGGATCAAATTCAATGCCTCTATGATACATAATGAATCCAAGAAATTTGCTTGAAGTAACTCAAAAAACACACTTATTAGGATTGATTTTGACCTTGTATTCACACAATATCTCAAATATTCTCCATAATGATATTGGATGATCAACCCTAGTCTTTGATTTACCTAATATGTCATCGATGTATTATTCAATAATGTCATGCATCATATCATGAAATATGATGGTCCTAGTTCTTTGGTGTGTGGCCCTAACATTTTTGAGACCAAATGGCATAAATTCATAATAAAACACTCCCCATGGAGTGGTGAACATTGTTTTATGTTGGTCTTTTGGTGCAATATATATTTGGTTGTATATTACAAATCCATCCATAAATGAAAGTATTTCATACCCTGTTGTGGAGTCAACTATCATGTCCATGTTTGGTATAGGAAAGTCATCCTTGGGATAGGCCCTATTTATATCTCTAAAATGAGTGTAGATTCTGATTCCTTCTAGCTTCTTACTGACTGGTACAACATTTGAGATCCACTCTAAGTAGTCATTTAGTTTAATATATCTCACTTCTAAGAGTTTTCCAAATATTTATTTACTAACACAACAATGCGAGGATGCATCTTGTACAATTTTTGCATCACAAGCTTAGCATCATGATATAAAATAATGTGGTGTACAACTAAAGAGGGGTCCAAACTTGGCATGTTAAAATAGGCCCAAGAAAATATGTCAATACATTCCATCAAAAGGGATTTAAAGATGTCATGTTCCACCTTAGTGATATACATGCCTAATTTGATCCATTTTAGGTCATTTGGAGTCTTGATGTTGACTTTTGTAGTGTCTTACACAAGAAGAGTTGAACTATCTTCTAGAATGGTTGGCAAATATTTGAATTACCCTACAATAGAAAAGTCCTCTATTTGGACTGGCTCTTCAAGCTACCCTAGGTAAGATAAATCAAAATATCCCAATGGTAAGTATGACCATGTCAAAAAAATTGTTGGAAACTCTTAGATGATTTGGTTGAAGGCTTGTTTTTCTTTAGAAATGAACTTAGACCCATAATCAAGCTCATCATTGGTGGTCTTTTGAGCTATGTTTGAAGAAGGTTAAATGCCCTTGTCTAATGGTGCCTGAAATAGGTTTTCATCATAAGATTGGCCTTTCTCTATATTTTTACCCTGATCCAAAATTTCCTAAAAGAGTTTTTCACTTTCAGACCTTAATGTTTTATTTAATTATTTGTGGCTAAGGGTGTTCACCCATTATCCAAAATAGGCTGCATGATCTAGTTTGATTGAGAATCCTTGTTTATGGTCTCCCAATAGAACATTGTCTCTTAGGCTTAGAAAATTTCAAAAGGCCTCATCATTCTCAAACTCATCTACATGTACTATGGCTTCTTGTTAGTCCCAAGCTATAAGTTGAGGGTGATATAAAGGAAGTGGATTATGGTGAATAACTAGTCTGAGAGTATAAATGGCATTATTGTTAAATATATTTGTATTGGATAGGTCTTTTTAAGGGATATGATTTTAATATACTTCATTATGAACATATTCATCACTATTTGTTGGCATTGGAACATGAATAAGATATATGGGGTCACCCCCGTGAGTTTAAATCCAAAACCATAGGTTTGTTTATATTGAGTCATGGATAATGGCTCAAGTGTTTGTTGTTGATTTGGATTGAGGAATCATACTTCATAATCATGCTTCTCCATGATCCTATTAGGTATGAGCTATTTGTAATTTTTACAATAATCATCCAAGTTATCATTATATAACCAAGATTCATCATCTGCCAGTGGGTCTTATTCTTAGCTAGTGATCAATGTGAAAATGATAAGAACTAGACTATATAATTTGCCTTTTCCATTTCTTTACCATTCCATGAAAGGTGGCTTGTATTTAGGTCTTCCATAAGACTTGGTGTTTTATGGAAGATTATAAATGTGGAATTTATCATGGGTCAAGTATTCTCCTAGGCCATTGTATGTGATGGTATAATGATTGGACATTTTAGGAGATGGCATGTAGGAAGATGAATCAAGGGTATCTGGGTCAATGTAATTGGCCTTTAGAAAATCAATAATAATTATTTTTCTCCTTGTCCTTATTGGATACTATATTAAATATAACATAGTAGTTATATCTTTTATACTTAGCCTCCAAATGCTTATAATGTTTGTAGGGTTACAAATCTCTATGAATAGTGACCTCCATGCCAAAAATGAGAGAACTTGAGACTCTAGTGAAACATTGATGGGATTACATGAATCTCATGTATCCAAAGTCTACCCAAAATCAAATTATATGATAGGTTTAAGTTTAACACATGGCATAATGTATCATGGGTCAAAGGCCAAATGATAATTGGTAAGTTGATAGTGCCTTGTGATTCTCACCCTACATTGTCATAGGCCTTTATTATGATATTTTATTCATGGAGATCAACTTTTGTGGATCCAAGATGCTTGATGAGATTTAAATACATGATATTTAGGTCCAATCCATTGTCTATGAGGACATGCTTCACTTTATGCTATATGATGATAACTTCGATGTATAATGGATTGTTATGAAGAGGGCCAAGGGATGAAATATCACTTTGGTCAAAGGATAATTGATGGCTTGGGGCTAGATGTCCAACCAAAGTTTGAAATTTATATGGGTATATGTCATTGGGAACATGGTATTGGTGAAGGAACTTTATTAAGTTGTTCTTGTGGATGGTAAACATACATAATAAATCTAAAATGGATATTTATGCAGACATTTTTTGAATTTGTTCAAAAATATTGAATGTATTTTATTTTAAAATAGTATATGGCTTGTTTCTATCTAGAATAATAGGTTGGATGGGTGTAGTGGTAGATGGTAATGGGCTTGGAATGATAATCTTTGACCATAAAAATTAAATACAAGACCATTATTTCTAGTAAATGATGGTGGAGGGGGGTTAGATAGGATAAGTCTTGATTATTGGTACATTTGTATGTGGTCACAAGTCATGGGTCAATGAAATATCCCTAATTGTTAATATATCTATATGTAATCCTAGGTTAAGGAAGGATTTTTGACATAGGTTGGTTGGTTATAATTAATTATCAACAGTCCTATTTGATTAATATTTGGTCTTGGAAGAAAGGATATGGTAGAAATACAACCTCCTAAAATATGTCCTACAACTTTCTTGTAGTCATGCACAACTGTGTGTTAAGTTTGTTGGTTGTTGGCATCATTTTGGCCTTGGTTTCATTCATTTAGTTGACATTTTTATTGTTGTTGATATTATTTTTATTGTCACAACTATTGATACTATTATTTCTAATCTTATAGCCTCAATTACTATTATTTTTTGTTGTTATTATGTTTTGAAAAAGTGTTTTGATAGATACCTAGGTTCTGATTAGATGTAGATGCTCTATTATCAAAACTTATCTCCCTATTTTCTAACATATTTTGAATGAGATGTTTAATTTGAACACAATGGTATAAATTATGCCCATTAACCCAATGGTATTCACAAAATTCATTTTATTTAACCAATCTAGATAAGGAATTCCCTTACAATAGTGTTTTAGAATGGGCCAACTAATCAGATTAGTGGTGACTAGTTTTCAAAACATGGCTTTGATAGGCTCTCCAAGGTCACTAAAAACTTGATGAGTAGGCCCACTTGATTTAGAGGAGTAGTTTTCAAAGGTAAAGGTTGATGTATTTATTGGGTTGGTGTAGGCTATTTTGAAGGCTGTACTTATTGAATTAGTTATTGGTGAGGAGTAATTAACTTTTATAACATTGGTTGAGTAGATAGTGTTTGCACTATTTGGACATGTCCCAAATCAATTAATCCATTCCCAAAAACATTATTATTTTAGTTAAACTGCTTGTATTTTTCATAATTATTATCTTGGACTGATGCTAACACTTATACTTAGATTTGGTTATGATTTTGATTTTGGCTATTTCCTTGATTTTGGTTCTAATTTTGGTTTGATTCGGTAAGCTTGATAACCCCTTTGTTAATAAGTTCCTTTTTGATCAAAAAACCTTTGTCAATGATTTACTTAAAATTATGTACACAATACAATTCTAGATGGTAATATATCTCACTATGTAAATTTTTGGTAAATACAGTATCCAACTATTTGTCTAGTAAACTATGAGTGAAGTGGCTAACAAGTGCTCTCCATCACTGTAGATAACTTTAATAACTTTTACAGGTCTTTTATTTGGAATGAATCAAATCTACCAACAAAATCTCGTGTTTGAGATTGTAGGAGAAATGCTTCACAAACTTGTCTGAAAGGTCATCGAAATCAAAATTTGAGTTTTTTGACAATTTTAGGAACCACTCCAAAGCTTGTCCTGCTAGACTATGAGGGAAAAATAGTAGGAGGTATGTATCACTATAAGCCACTAGTTGGAAACCAATGATTAATTCATTTTATGGGCCTTAGGGTCTCCTTTAACCTTGTATTTGTTAAAATTTAGTGGTTCATACCGTGGAGGAAATGGTATTTATAGATATTCCATATTGAATGGGTAGGAACACATGTCATCCAACTTAAAATTCTTATCTCTTTCCTAGCTTGGATGGTAATAATTGCATCATTCATTTTTTATAGTTCTCTTGTCAAGAAATTGGATGAAACATTGGCTTTACATAGAGGCTGGGTTATCAAAAGTGGATTACCTTGATCTGGATATAATGGAGGCATGATTTCCTATGGAATGTTGGTTTAGTTAATGAATTGGCCAGGAATATGCATTCATGGATTAGGATGTGATTATTGGAATTATACATGTTGTGATGTGATATTTTGGTTAGGATTTGGCAGAATTATGGTTGGGATGGAAAGATATGGCTCTAGGTGAGATACTATGCCTGTTGTGTTTGAAGAGGGACTTTATATTTACTAGTCAAACTTGGTTGAATAAGGGGAAATTATTATGAATCAAGGCCCTATCATTGGATTTATGGTACATTTATAATGAAATGCAATTGTTGCCTAATTGGTACATATGAAATATTAAAACCTCTTGGTTACACAAACACTTATTGTGAAGTAGATGCTTGTTGGTTATTTGGAATTTATCATTGAACAATAAACATACATTGTTGATTAGACAACATTTTTTATTATATTTACATGTTAATCTATGACTAAATAGTTATACTTGTCACTACCTAATGAGGTGGAACATTAGTTTCCCCTTATTGAGGTGGTAGAATGTTCAATCTCTATTGCATTGGTAGATTAGACTGTGCCTATTATTGTGGAATGTTAGTCATCAACCTATTGTGGTGAAGTAAAATTATCATATTTTGTTGAGGCAAGGAACTGGTTTGCATTTGACTACTTAATTCTTGTGGTTACATTCTTGAAGAAGTAACTATTTGAGGATTAGAGGTAGTTTGTTATAATTGGGAGGTAGATGTTATTATCCCCTATAGTTGTAAACTACTCATGGTGTTAACTAAAATCACTTATTATGGACTAGTTATTTGTGAAATTAAACCACTATGACCTGTATTAGATGACACTTATGTGTTATCTATTATGCTTGGCATATTTGTCTTCAAAGAAATAATAGACACTTGTTCGATAGCTAGGGCATTGAACATGTATCCAACTAAAGTGATTTGTGTGAATATTTCTATACCTAATTTTTTTGGCTTGTAAATTATATTAAGACTCTTATTAAAGGAGTTATCTTGATAAGTGGAGCATTTGACATGGTTATGTTATTAAAATTGCATGCTAAATTCAAATAGGTCTATTATAATGTTTGTATCTGTATAAAGTGGTCCTCCATGAGATATTTTATATTGAAAAGCATGCATGGGTCTTGGTATGAAATTGAAAATAGAGATTTAGGATTGATAGAAGAGGCTTATTCATTAATTTTATTATAATATATGTTGTAAGGCACTCTAACTAGACTAGGAAAATTTTTGTGTGGGAAGTTTACTGGAAACTTAGCCCCTACCTTTACAGCTATGATTAAAAATTCATCCTTTTTTACAAAAAATTGATGATCAAAAAAATAAGGGTCATATGTCAATGGCATCATAACATAATATGGTTGTTTTTGAGCTTAGTCCACAATCAAAGGTATGCCAGCTAGGCACTGCATTGTTTGTTCTTGGTCCTATTCTAAATATGGAGGCATGTTGACCAAATAATCAGCTAAAGGATCTTGGATTTATTTCCATGATTGAGTGTTGTAAGGTGGATAAGGGTTCATCTCACAAACTACATTGTCACCATAGGGATATTAAACAAAGTCATCTTGTGTGACCACATTATCATATCCCAAATTATACATGGCTCCACTATGAGTATATTAAGACATATTCAAATTAATAATGAATGTTTTAGGAAAAATCCTAGAGTTCTATAAACTCTTGAAAATAATGTCTAAAGGATAAATGGTTTAAACTTGGTCTAACTTTGTCAAAGGATGGAGCTGTATCTCCAAAAAGGTTTATGCTAAAACTTGGTACAAAATAGTCTAATGTTAAATGTTTAATGTCAAATGTCTTGCACAAAAAGGTCAAGTAGATGAAATAAAACTAGAATGACAAACTCTAGGTTTAAAGTGTTTCAAATAATTCTAATCTAAGAAATAGGAAAGTTTATAGGTCTTTTGTCAAAATAAGGCACAAAATCTAGGCTCAAAATATGCATGTGCTAGGTCTTTTAGAAAAAGCACAAAAGCTAGACTTTAAACAAAACAAGGTAAGAGATTTTAATTTAATAAATCTAAAACACTTTGGCATAAACTAGGCATTCAAATTTAAAAACAAACTTGGTCATTTGGTATAAGTCATGAAATAGTAGGCACTTGGAAGATAGGTTATTTCTCCCCAAATCTAGGCACAAATAATAGTTTTCAAATTGAATAAAGAATTAACCTAAGTTACACAACCCAAAAGAGAAAAATCAATGTATAAACCAAAAATACACAAGGCATAGATAGAAATCAATCGATGTTTAGATTTGGAATTGTAAAGGTTAATTAAAAACTCAATTTATAAAACTAGGCTTCTTTAAACAAACAACAAGCTATACAAGAACACACAATATAATGACATTATATAAAGATCCCAAAGGCACACATGGATTTAGTTTCAAATTGGAATTTAGACATAAGGCACATAAGTCTTGAAATGATTCGATCAGTGCAATAATGTTATCTCTCTCTAAAGGTATGAGCAATGGTTTTTTTTAAGACTCCAAATCACAATAACTTAAAATGATTTGGGTAATGTAATAACACCCTTTTCAATAAAAACACACACATAAACAAGATTTATCAGAAGACTAAGGTAAAGGCATGGTATGAAATGGGTGGCATAATGCCTCCTCAAATAAATGAGTGATGTATAGACAAGACTCATTTTTGATGTGGCAAGATAAACAAAATAAATAGTTTGACTCAATAACCATACAATAAATGATAAAAATGACATAAACACCTAAGTGTAATTTACTAAATCCTAAAACTAATAAGGTTGCATAATACCATCAAATTTCATCAATATAATCACTCTTGAGAGGATTTTAATTATTAATATATAAATAAAATCACATGAAAAGTAGGGTTTTTAGGCCCCTTCTTATCTCAAGAGTTTGTACTATGACATAGAACTTCATGCTACTCACCCTGCATCAATAATATGTTCATAAAAAGTGGGGTTGTTTTAATCTATCATTTTTCATGCATTTATAGATGGTCCTAAGTTTGGTTAACACTAAATATTTAATCATGTGAATTAGATTCGTGTCAACTAACTTTTTGTGAAAAGGTCTTATCCTTTTCACAACCACTACATTTGTCACTTGCTTAGTATAATGTGATGTCTAAGTTGCCCTTAAATTTTGAGGTGGAGTACCACTAACAAAACTTGTTTAACCACTCAAACAAGCATCCCAGTAGGTCACTCTAAATTTATATACCCCACCATTCAGTGGGGTTGAAATGATGCTAGGAGATGAATCTCATTTCAACTCTTCCCTAAAGAACCTATGAGGAGGCGATGAACTTCTACTCACAAGGAAAAATGCATGAAAGTAAAAGACAAAGACTTTAGGGTCGCATTTGGGTCACCCAAACCATATGGATTTAGGGAGGGTCTTAGGAACATTATTTTCATGATTTTGGACTAAATTTACTAAGGTAAATAATGAGTGCTTTTGGTCACCTAAGTTACCTAAAGGGGATGCTAGAGAACTTACATGCATTAATCATTCTGCTAAAAATAAATAAATTCAACAAATAAGCAATAAAAATGAAACTCTTAAGATTATGTAACTAAGTGCCAAAGTTCATTTTCTTGCACCAAAATGAGATGTGTTGTGAAATTTGATCCCCTTGGAATTTCTTGTTTGAAAATCTTGTAAGAATTTCAAAAGAAACTAAGGCATGAAAAGAACTAGGTTTATTTTAAACACTAAAGACAAATTGTACAAGATTCAACCATGTTCAAACTTGGGATTTTCCATCTTAGGACCTATAATTTGTTAGAGTCTTTGCCTACTTAAAATCCCAAAAATGAGTGAGAAAATAAAATTTTGTATCTAACTCTTAGGTTTCTCTATTATTTTGTCTCAGAGATCAACATCGATCCACAAAGGGATCAATGTCAGTCTATAGTGATCAACATTGATCAATCCAAAGGGATTGATTTTGGTTGACACAGATTGATGTTAGTTTCCTATAAAACATAGGAAAACATAATATAAATTTCAAAAAAAAAACCTATTATAAAAACAAGCATAAAAACCAAATATCTCTCTAGATTCTTCAAGAAAATGGTTAAATAAACAACATTGAGATCCAAAAACACAAAATGAAAATTAGAAAACTCAAGAAAAAACCTCATGAATCATGTTCCTATCATTATTTATTCCTCACATAGGGATCAATTTCAATCCTAGGTGGATTGATATTAGTTTTGGCAGGATTGATGTTAGTCTCTATGTAAACTATGTGTTGCTAAAAAATGGAATTACATGAACAACAAAGTTAAAACTCAAATTTTGAATATTCTTAAGCATTCATTATAAAAACTAAAAGTTACATATTAATCTCCTTGCTTTTATGAGATGCTTGATGTCCCACTAGGGGTGCCATTTGTGATCATAGGAATCCAAGAAGGGAGGTTAGTATAGTGTTAGTTTAAGTAATAAAACTCAAATAAACACATCAACACTTACACTCTTAGCCTAGATACTAGGGAGAGCTTAGTAACAAAAACTAAATGAAAGCACAAAAAAAACATAAATGACAATATTTTTTTTACCTTTTTTGGGAGATCCAAATAAGTTGTTGAGTGGTTTGCTTAGCTTGTGTATCAAGAAGTCTTTGGAAATGGAGGTTATGTATCTCCTTGTCTCCTTGGCACCATGGCCTTAATTTTTCTTGGCTTAATATTTGGGCATTATAATACTACTATCATGAGTTTTATGGAGCAAATCCTAATTAATAACTCTAAAATATCCAAGATTAGAAATGAAGGGGCATGACCTTATATTTATAGCCTTAGAAATTTAATTTCACTTAAGGTGAGTCAAAGTGGAGTTAAGGCTCAGAATGGGTTAAAACTAAACCTAGGTCAGTCAAATCTAACTCCAATTGAGTTAATAATTTTCAAGTAATTATGATTTGTAATTAATATGAATGGATCTCAAAATTAGATATTTTAGTAAATTTTCAAAAAGCTTAAAAACTCATAAAGGCAATGATGAAAGGATAAGATATTTTGAATTTTTGAATTTACTTTTTTATATATTCATTAATTTAAAATGGATAATTCAACTAGGCATTTAATATGGTTTAGATTAGCCTTTTATCTCTCTCAAAATTTGATTCAAGTGTGCAAGTGTCCCACTTAATAGGTCAATATGCCAAATTGACAGTTGTTATGACGTAAGGTGATTAGGAATGAATCAGTGAGAGGTTATTATTACATATGATATAATTCCCCAATTAGGGATGTCTCAACATGATTATGATATTTGAGGAATGATGCACAAGTAAATTTTAGATGTTTAATGATTCCTAGGATTAATTTTCAATTGTTGTTAGGAATCATTATGAAGCCCAATTTGTGACTATTTTTAGGTGTCTATAGGTAGATATAGTGGATTATATATCATAGAGCCTCAATAAAACCCATGATATTAATGTAAACCTATAATTCCTTTCATTAGTATTTTTATCCCAAGCCAATGTTAGTGCTCTATGTGCATAGATATTCAGTTCAATATCTGAGTAATTCACAAGCCTACTTCCATTCCCTTTCCACTATTATAAGTCACTCATAATCAGTCAATGAACTAGAAAATCTAAGTACATTGATATCTTTAGTATATTCTATATTTATCATATGCCACTATCAAATTAATTTCATTACTTTACATTCAAATTCATATTTAACTATCATATTATACAATCTAAATTACATTAAATTTTCTATCTTAGTTATAATCCAAAATAGGTTAAAACATAATCCATACTTAAGTTAAAAAAATTAGCACCTTAGATTGACATTGATGTTTAATTAATTAGTTAGATTTACAATGATTCTTTGGGTGTTATAAATGTTAATTTGTCATTGTTTGTAGATAATTTTTGATCTAAATAAAGGGTAAGCAATAGTAGTATCAATTTATGTAAAGGCAGGGAATTGCACTACTTTTTGAGTATATAAAAATTCCAATAATTGTGAACTATTTATGATAAACATGAGCATTATGTGAAGCTACAAACTTACAATTAGAGTGGAGATTAAAGATAAGTTAGGTTATATGGTAGTACACACCTTTTATTGAAACCTGTACACTTTTTATAATATTACATAGGATTATTTATAAGATTGACCTCTAGTCATGACCTTGTATTTATGTTCAATACTATATAGTACTTGAATTTTTAGGAAAAAACCTTAGCACTGACTTCTATTATAATAAATAAAGTGTGGTTTACATGTTAAAACATTATACATAATAGTGATATGGTGATATCGATACTTAGGGTGATTAAGATAGGATTTTATCCTATAGTTTACATTTCACCCTTATATTTATTATCATATGTAAAATGTGTACATATACATTACACTTAGTGGTTAGTTGCAAATAGGATCTCATAGAGAGTTATTAGGATTTTTTCTATGTAGACAAACACAATTTGTATTATACACTTAATAGAATCTTAGTATACATGACTTGTGTGCACACAACTACCTCTTTCTCACACTCTCTCCTAGCTATTCGCTTACTTGTAGGCCTAGCATTCCAAATTTGGTGTTATTCACACATATTTTCCCTAGTTTATATTTAGATAAATAATCATGTTAAAAATATTATCCCTTGATCCTAGATATTTATTTCATATTTCATAAAAAACTTTGGTAAAAATTAGATAGATATGGTTGCTAGAGCCGTTTGCCTTAGCCAAACCTATCTGCATGCTCTCTAATATTTTTTTTTCCAAATTTAAACACTTCCTTTGGGTCAACCTAGATGTTTCATATGCTAATTCATAAGGAAATTACCAAAATATTAAGTTATTTAAACACATTAGGCCTAAGACTGTTCCTATCTAAATTTCATCTAGAACCTACCTAGAAAAGTAAATATATATCAAGTAATATATTGATACATCCTTGAGGCACTCTCTCTGAAATATCAAAATATGCAAACCGTCAAAAGAAAAACTATCAATCAAAGTTTGAATACTATTTCAAGTTCAAAATCATATTTTTTTAATTGCTAAAATCCATAAGATTTCACTACATACTAATGTATCATTGATTGAACACACACAAAGTTAGCTGGGAGAACTACATGTGGTTTGAGTCTTCTTCAAAGTATTATAATAAGTAAGTGCTCATAAAATCAATGGGGGGTGGTTGAGATCAACTCAACCCATCATTATAATCCCTTTTTATATTAAAATTAAGAATAAAAAATGGAGCCATGGATTCAAGGTGAAGGAAGAAGAATATTAACCCATGCATAAGACCAAGCCTATGATATTTCACAAAATACATATTTATAGGTAGGTATAACAATATATGGTAGAGAAATTTGAATATTTTCATAGGGACATATCCAACTAAAAATAAATTAATATACTTACCATAAGAATTTAGACATTACTAAAATCATTCTAATAGGATCAGACAATCATTTTTTAAATTTGAGTGACCTTAGACCCATTTTAGACCACTATTGATGATTATATATAGTCAACAACATGAACATAACTAAAATAAGCTAAGTATCCTATCCTCTTAGTAATTTATATAAATATAAAGTGTAATAAATCATTCATACTCTACTAATTACACTCATATTTTATTAATTTAGATAATTAGTCTCAAGTTCTATCTTGTTTAGACCACCAAATCCAAAAATAAGGTAACACACCCTATTCTTTTGAGATATACTATTATATTTCCTATCTCAACTTTATGTTCCCAATAAATGGATAATTGAGACCTCATATATTTTATAGATTATAATTATCTTGTAAAGGCATATTTAAATGAAACCTCTGTGAGTAAAAATTAGTTTGAACCTTGAAAATTATCTTTCATACTCAAACTCATGGTTTGTGAGATAGGGAGTGCATCTATGTCCTTGTGTAGACCCATGAAGGAAG